>UESW01002403.1:0-65512 GCA_900491605.1 Calamus simplicifolius
AGACTTTAAAACTCGTCCCAAATAAATTTAAATATAAATGTGACTTGAATACATTAAATATGACATTAAGCATTTCAAGACATTTTCAAGAATTCATAGATTGATTATAGTGAGTAAAAAATTCTTTTTGAAATCTTCAATATAAGTTTGAAACTTTTTTTTCAATTGATTCAAAACTCAGTGAATTTAAACATTTAGAGTCCATTCTTTTCATTTTGAATAAGCTCAAGGTTTTTGATAAATAAACTCATTGTTTCCTTTAAAATATCATGGCTTTTGGAAATCATCAAAATCAATAGAGTTGGGGCAATTATGTTTCAATAATTTCTCAACAATCTCCCCTTTTTGATGATGACAAAAACATTGAGTATATGCATTATAAAATTGAAAAATTTATGATACCAAAATCAACTTTTGTGTTCATGGAAAGGCTCCCCCTCAATGAGGTAGCTCCCCCTATGAACCTCAATTTTATAATTCATTCAAAATTTTCAAATTCAAAAACTTAAGCAAATAAACCTTTTTCTTTATGAATTCAAATTATCTCTTCCCCTTATCTCCCTCTTATTTAATTAGGGCAATTAAAGCATTAAGGTTTAAACAAATCTCTTCCTCTTAAATATGATGATGCATATACGATTAAATCATATAAATCTCTCCCCCTTTTTTGTAATCAACAAAAAGGTTGAGATGCATCAGAGCATCAACTTGATTAAATTCATTCGAATTCATTCAGCATCTAAGTTATCAATTGAGTATTGAGATATTCAAAATTATATCAAATTAAACATAAGCATTCAAGGATATTCAAAGGTACTCATAATTGAAATGAACATAACTTTTCTCATTACTTCAAAAGTATGTCAAATTACATCAAAATGTAACATAATCTCATTGTAATGAAATTAAACTAACTTAAATTCATCAAAGTTCAAATACAGTCATATTAAAGCAAAACTTCCTAGATACAATCTAGTAAGGAAATCTAGAAATACAAACTATGATAAGTATCAAAATCATTTGACACGCTTGAAAACTATACTCTTTAAGTGTCCAATCATTTCCATGATATCATCCTTTTGTGATTTGTTAAAGTCATTCATAGTTACTTGTATCTGATCAACTGCAGCATCAATATCTCTTCTTAACTGATTAGTTCTATCAAGATACACATTGGATCCATCAGCTATCCCTTGAAGTCTTTCAAATATCTTCTTAAGCTCAGCATTGAGTGAATCCACATGGGTACCAACAGAAAATGAAAGTAAGTCAAGTCTTGAAATGATGTCTTCCTTTAATTCTCTAATATCTTCTCTCAATTGACCAATTTCATCTTTCCTTTGATTATCAAATTCTGCAAACATAGCTCTAAGTTGACATAACTGCTCATCTGAAAATCTCACAGAAGAAGATGAAGTCTGAGGTGGAGGAGAATAATGCATGCTAGGTCCTGCCTCAGACGGTCCAGCAACAGAAGGTCCAACCTCGACCTCAGCTCTAATGTCTTCAACTCTGTCCTCCTCAGCTCTAACATCTTCTTGACCTTTTCTTATCCAACTACCATTAACTTTCTTGAAGCCCATGCGGTGAATAGTGGCCAATGAATAGTAGTCAGTATGTCTCAAATTTCTCCTGGGCTCACTATCACTAATTTCAATTCCTTGGCTTCTGAATAATTGTGTCAAGATCATGCCGTAGGGAAGACAGGATTTCCTCTTACTCCCACAATCAGCTATATACCATAATATCATAATGGGTAAGTTGATTGGCTTGCCTGAAACTACAGCATCCATAACAAAGATATCCCTCTCAGACAAGTAGTCAAAACGGCCTGTCTTAGGGAAAAGAATCCTGCTGCAGATGTTATGAAGCAATCTCAAGTCCAGTGGCAGCTGATTGGCAAAAACTTCTTCAAATCCCTCAAAATTTCTATTCAATAATCTTGTGAGGGCAGGTGACCTATCCTCTGGGTCAAAAGTGGAAGGTCCTGATAGGGGTAAGTCCAATAATTAGAGAGAATGATGGCAGTGACATTCAAACCAACTCCTCTAACATGCTGACCAATCCATTGTCCCCTCTAGTCAAATTTTATAAAACTCTTTAACTAATGCTGGGTATGTAGGGACAGTCTAAGGAGCATATCTTTTCAAATCCCATTTCCTTCAACTGTGACCCTACAAGCAATCCCTCTCTCTCAAACAAATCAAAGTCAAACTTCCTTCCTGTAGTAATGACTCTACTCGCAAGGTGATCTACCTGAGGAGTAGTGGCAGTAGGAGCAGGCGAGTCGTCCGAAGAGGAAGCAGGCGAAGAGTCCGGAGTCGGCTCGCGAACGGGTCGACGCACGGTCTTCTTTCTTTTCATCCCGGCACCGCTACTACTAGCACCACGGGTTTTGGGGGCCATTGAATCAAAGTGGAATGATTGTTTAAGGATTTTGGAAGATTTTGGAAGGTTTGAAGGGTTTTGGAGGGTTTTGAAAATGATTTGGAATGATTAGAATCGATCGATGGGTCGGCTCGTGCCCTAATAAAGCGATTTGGGACCACGTCGAGTCGACTCGCGCAAAGCATAGAGTCGGCTCGGGTAAGTCACAGAGCGCAGACTCGATCTCGAGTCGACTCGCTCAGAGAAGGGGTCGACTCCTGAGTTTCAGCAGAAACTCGAGTCGACTCCGATACTCTCGAGTCGGCTCCGAAACCATTTCAGAGTAAAAAATCAAAATTTTTCAGAGTGTCTGAAATGAACCCGGATTTGATCTTTGAGTATGATTAAAAATCATGGATTTTGATAGATCAAATTGATATGAGTTCTAGATAAAATTTCCTTAAGATTTTGAGAAATTGAAAGAACTCTAGATATATTTCCTTAGAGGTTTCAAAATCTATCCAAAAGGGTTACAAATTCCTAACTCTCCTCTAAGATAACAAAATCTTTCTTCGCTTAAAGGTTTTGTAAAGATGTCAGCTAGTTGTTCTTCAGTGTTTACATAATCTAAACAAATTTCATCATTAGCTACATGTTCCCTTATAAAATGATATCTAATTTCTATGTGTTTTGTCCTTGAGTGTTGAATCGGATTTTTAGTTAAATTGATTGCGCTAGTGTTATCACATCTTATGGGTGTTTTATCAAGTGTGATACCATAGTCTTCAAGTTGTCGCTTAATCCATAGGATTTGCGCACAGCAACTTCCAGCTGCTACATATTCAGCTTCAGTAGTTGATAATGCAACTGAATTTTGCTTTTTGCTAAACCATGTGATTAAGTTACTTCCTAAGAAATGGCATGCACCACTTGTGCTTTTTCTATCTAGTTTACATCCAGCATAATCAGAATCCGAATATGCAATTAGGTTTAAAGTTGAGTCTCTAGAATACCATAAACCTACATTTTTCGTTCCATTTAATATCTTAAAATTCTTTTAACAGCTATTAAATGTGATTCTTTAGGTTCAGATTGAAATCTAGCACATAAACATACTGAAAACATAATATCTGGTCTACTTGCTGTTAAATAAAGAAGGGATCCGATAATACCTCGATAATACTTTTGATCAACCTTCTTACCTTCTTCATCTTTGTCCAGCTTGCATGAAGGACTCATTGGAGTTCCGAGGGGTTTCATTGTTTCCATACCAAACTTTTTGAGTAGTTCTCTTGTGTATTTGGTTTGGTTGATAAAGATTCCCTCCTTGCATTGTTTGATTTGGAGTCCAAGGAAGAAGTTGAGTTCTCCCATCATGCTCATCTCGAATTCTCCCTGCATCAACTTTGCAAATTCTTGACAAAGAGAATCGTTAGTAGCACCAAAAATAATGTCATCTACGTATATTTGTACTACAAGCAAATCTTTATTTTTTCTTTTCAAAAATAGTGTTTTATCAACATTACCTCTTGTAAAATCATTTTCTATTAAGAATTTACTTAACCTATCATACCAAGCTCTAGGTGCTTGTTTCAAACCATATAAAGCTTTGTGCAATTTAAAAACGTGATTTGTAAATTCATGATCTTCAAAACCTGGTGGTTGTTCTACATACACCTCTTCATTTATAAATCCATTTAAAAATGCGCTTTTAACGTCCATTTGAAATAAGTTAAAATTCATGTGACATGCAAATGCAAGTAACAATCTAATGGCTTCCAATCTAGCTACAGGTGCAAAGGTTTCATCAAAATCAATACCTTCCTCTTGATTATATCCTTTTGCAACTAATCTAGCTTTGTTTCTAATTACTATGCCATTTTCATCTAATTTATTTCTAAAAACCCATTTTGATCCTATTACTGAATGATTTTTAGGTCTTTCAACTAGTGTCCAAACATTATTTCTAGTAAATTGATTTAGTTCTTCTTGCATTGCTATCATCCAATTATTATCTTCTCGGCTTCTTCAATAGTTTTAGGTTCTATTTGAGAGACAAATGCAAGATGATTACTAATATTTCTCATAAATGATCTAGTTCTTATTCCTTGAGAAGGATCACCTATAATCAATTCCTTAGGATGACTATAAGCATATCTCCAATCTCTTGGAAGATCTATATCATTATGATCATTATTAACATCACCGACCTTATGTGAATCATCATCTTTAGCCTTTGTTCATGATCAGAAGATACTTCAATATTAAGTTTTTCAAGATCTTTTTCAATTATGTTTGTATCTTCCTCATCATCAATCTTTTCAGATCCAGTTGCTAAAGATTCATCAAAAACTACATGTATGGATTCTTCTACTATTAAGGTTTTCTTGTTAAAGATTCTATATGCCTTACTAGTCGTTGAATAACCTAGAAAAATTCCTTCATCAGATTTAGCATCAAATTTTCCTAAGTTGTTTTTACCATTATTATGAATGAAACATTTACATCCAAATGCATGAAAGTATTTTATATTTGGTTTTCTTTCATTCCATAATTCATAAGGTGTTTTCTTTAATATTGGTCTTATTAATGCTCTATTTAAGATGTAACATGCTGTGTTAATTGCTTCCGCCCAAAAATACTTTGGTAAGTTGCTTTCGCATAGCATGGTACGGGCCATGTCTTCTAAGGTTCTATTTTTTCTTTCAACTACACCGTTTTGTTGTGGAGTCCTAGGGGCTGAAAAGTTATGATTAATTCCATTTTCAGAACAAAAACTTTCAAATAAGTGATTTTCAAATTCAGTTCCATGATCACTTCTTAGAGACACTATGGTAGTGTTTTTCTCATTTGTGACTTTCTTGAAGAATTTCAGAAATATCGAGAAAGTCTCATCTTTGTGAGCTAAAAACATCACCCAAGTGTACCTAGAGTAATCATCTACAATCACTAAACCATATTTCTTTCCTCCTAGACTTGTGGTTCTAGTTGGTCCGAAAAGATCCATGTGAAGTAGCTCTAGAGGCCTAGAAGTTGAAACAGTGTTTTTAGATTTGAAAGAACTTCTAGTTTGTTTTCCAAATTGACATGCATCACAGATTTTGTTATTTTCAAAATCTAACTTAGGTAAACCTTTAACTAAATCCATCTTAATTAGTTTTGAAATAAGGTGTGTGCTTGCGTGACCTAATCTACGATGCCATAACCATCCAATATCATTTATGTTAGCATTGTCAGCAATTAGGCAATGACTACTTTCAGATAATTTGTCTAAGTCAACTAAGTACACATTGCCATGTCTATAACCAGTAAAAACAATGCTATCATTAATGGAATCAGATACTATGCAAATAGAAGATTTAAATGAAACATTAAAGTTCTTATCACATAGTTGGCTTATACTAATTAAATTGTGCTTTAAACCATCAACATAAAGTACATTATCAATAAATATAGATGGAGTTATGCGAACTTTACCAAGGCCCATAATTTGACCTTTACCGTTATCGCCAAACGTCACAACTCCACCTTTCTTTTCTTCTAGGGTGATGAATTCCTCTTTGTCACCCGTCATATGTCTTGAGCAGCCACTATCAAGATACCACTTTTTCTTTGATCTTTTGGCTACAAGACATTCCTGCAATATAATCAAACTTTATGTTTAGGTACCCAAGCTTTCTTGGGTCCTTCATGGTTAGTAGCAACAAAAATTGTTCCTTTCGGAACCCATATTTTCTTTGCTTTAACATTTAACTTGTTGTTATTATTTAATGTTTTGCATTCAAATGATTTATGACCTTTTTCATTGCATTTAAAACAAGTTATATTACTTTGATTGGCTTTTACAAAAATATTCTTTAAAGATTTTTGTTTCCTATACGTATTATAACCTAGGCCAGCTTTATCGAAAACAGCTTTTTGATTATCTAAAATCATGTTTAGTTTAGTTGAACTTAAGGTGAATTTCTCAACAATGTCTTTATATTTTATAACTTCTTTCTTTAATGAATCATTGTCTTTAACTTGCTGTTCTTTTTCTAAAGCTAAGGTTTCTAATTGATCTTTTAAATCTTTTGTTGAGTTTTTAGTTTCAGATTTCAACAAATCTATTTCTTGATTAAAATTATCTCTTTCTTTGCTAAGTTCTTCTTTTTCATTAGTTAAGTTCTTAACTTCTAAAGCTAATTCATTTTTACTTTTAGCTAAGCTAATATTGTCATTTTTCAAAAACTTATACTTCTTTTTCAAAGATTTAAAATCAATCATAAGTTCATTGAAAGCCTCAAACATTTCATCAAAAGTGAATTCATCATTTGAGTTTTCAGAACTTACCTCATTGTCGTTGTCGTCGTTGTTGGCCATGAAGCAGATATTGGCAACTTCCTTTTGTTCTTCTTCTTCCGACGAGGAAGATTCATCAGACCATGTTGCCATGTATGCTTTCTTCTTTTTCTTGTAGGCCTTTTTCAGCAAAGGACAATCATATCTAAAGTGCCCTGGCTTTTTACACTCATAACATACTAAGGGCTCTTTCTCTTTTTCTTTCTCCTTGTCCTTTTCTTATCTTTTCTCCATCAATTCTTGCTCCAAATTTCTTTTTATGGAAGGGCCTTTTTCTCATAAACTTTCTGAATTTTTTGGCCAAGAGAGCAGTTTCATCATCATCTTCATCATTACTTTCACTGCTGCTCTCTTCCATTTCTGCAGTTTGAGGGCAAGTGTTTTCTTCTTTTTGTTTCCTCCTCAACATGCTGCTTCATTGTCAGCTCGTGGGTCATTAGGATCCTAGAAGCTCCTCTAAAGGTAATGCATTGAGGTCCTTTGCTTCTTGGATAGCAGTGACTTTCGCTTCCCACGATCTTGGTAGTGACCTAAGAATTTTGCGCACAAGGTCAGCATTAGAATAAATTCTACCAAGACTCTTTAAACCATTCACAATATCAGTGAATCTAGTGAACATGCATGTGATGGTTTCAGTTTGTTCCATTGTAAACAATTCATATTTATGAACCAAAATGTTTATTTTTGATTCCTTAACTTGGTTTGTTCCTTCATGTGTTATTTCCAACCTATCCCAAATTTCTTTTGCGGAATTACATGTTGAGATTCGGTTGAATTCATTAGAGTCTAAGGAACAATATAAAATGTTAATGGCTTTAGCATTTAATTGAGCCATTCTTCTATCATTATCATTCCAATCCCTTTCGGGCTTAGGAACAAGTGCCATCTATTAAGTGTGTGGGTGTACTAGGTCCATTGATTATTACTCCCCACAATTCATAGTCAGAAGCTTGAATGAATATTCTCATTCTAGCTTTCCAATATGAATAGTTGGTTCCATTAAATAAAGGAGGTCGATTCGTAGAATGACCTTCAGCAAAACATGAACCACTTTGTGTTGCCATAAGGATCTTTAGCCCTTGATCGTGAGATCAAATTCTAAATGAGCACTTGCTCTGATACCAATTGTTGGCCCAGATGGCAACCCAAGAGGGGGGGGGGGTGAATTGGGTTCTTAAAAATTTAAGTCTTTTTAACTTTAGTTGATTAGTTAGCAAGATGTGCAAGTGAGAGGCTAACTTAAATCAATACACAAACATAAGAGAGATAGAGAGAGAGAAAATATGGCACGGCAAACACAAGATAATTTTATAGTGGTTCGGTGCAACCAACACCTACGTCCACTCCCAAGATTCACTTGGGTCCACACTATAATCTCTCTAGATTACAGCCGAGTTGTTTTCCAAGCTCACAACTCAAACTTGTTGTTTTCCGGGCGCACAACGAACCCAGCCGGTTTTAACTCGGGCTTACCAGCACAAAACCCTACACGTTTTTTTCACGGGCTCACAACTAACCCAACACAAGCACTCCGGCTTGCAACGAGGTATAATAACCTCCACTGATTCAATCCACTGATTGAATCAGCAAACTATCAAAATAATAGAGTTTAAATATGAAATGCTCCCCTTGAGCAAATATACAAATGAAGTATAAAAAGGGTAAAAAAAGCCTGATAGTATTGTAGATGGTTGTGGCTTTGGCTTTCTTCCTTCTCCTCTTTAACTCCTCTTGAAGTGTTGAATCAGGCCTCAGCAAGATTCTTGACCGTTGAAAGCTTTGGAGTTGAGATGAAGCTTTTTCTCCTTTTGTTAAATGTTGAAAATCCTTCGATTTGATCTTTGAAAGGCTTGTGGATTTTCTTTTGACTCTTGTGGATTGATGAGATGGAGCAGACGAAACTTTCTCTTTGATTTCACTCCTTTTGAATCACTCTATTTTGAGCTAAAGATTTTCCTATGAAAGCTCTGTTTTTCCCTCTTTTTGAAAGATATTCTTTTCTCTCTTTTTGATTTTCTCTGGATCCTTTTGATTGAAAAGAGCTCCTCTATTTATAGATTCTGCAAAAATATATCCGTTAGAGACAAAGAAAAATAGCCGTTATTTGAAAATCTTACCGTTGGGGCTGATGTGTCATTGTTAAAATCGCGCCCAGATTTTGTGGAGTCGGCTCGAGCTTTGTGGGAGTCGGCTCGCACAGTTCATTCTAGAAACGCCTATCTTTCAGGGGTCGACTCGCGATATATGGGGAGTCGACTCGAGAAGTGCTCAAAAATGAGCCTTTCTGCCGACTGAGTCGAGTCGGCTCGCACAATCTTGAGTCGGCTCGCGAAGATTTCAGGGGTCGACTCTTGAAAACTCAAGTGTCGACTCAGGACAACATTGAAAATCAGACATTTGGGGAGTCGACTCGGAAACCCTTGAGTCGGCTCGGGAGCGATACAAAATCAGAAAAATGTTCTGATAGACTTTAAAACTCGTCCCAAATAAATTTAAATATAAATGTGACTTGAATACATTAAATATGACATTAAGCATGGATTCAAGACATGTTTCAAGAATTCATAGATTGAATTATAGTGTGTAAAAATTCCTTTTTGAAATCTTCAATATAGAGTTTGAAACTTCTTTTTCAATTTGACTCAAAACTCAGTGAGTTTAAACATTTAGAGTCCATTCTTTTCATTTTGAATAAGCTCAAGGTTTTTGATAAATAAACTCATTGTTTCCTTTAAAATACTCATGGCTTTTGGAAATCATCAAAATCAATAAAGTTGGGGCAATTATGTTTCAGTAATTTCTCAACACCTCTCCTACCCCTTCCCCCTCGATTAAGTGGTCCTCTGATTCAGAGGACCGCGTCCCTCTGGCCGGCGACGGGTCACCGGTGGAGCCCCATCGAGGGGCTGCCGGTTGGAGGCCGGCGCCTCCTCGACGGCGGAGGGGTCCCCAGAGGGGACGGCCTCCACAATGATGCGGCTGGATTTGGAAAGAATCCGGGCCCGTTATAGGATCCCCCGGGAGGTTGAGCTATTCCTACCAACTCCCGACGACAGGGTCATTTCCTCCTGACCCGGTCGGGTGGCTCTCTACGAGATCTGCCTAAAGGCGGGTCTCCGCCCTCCCTTCCCCCCTTTTTTCATCAACCTCCTTGACTTCTATTCCTTGACCCCCTCCCAATTAGTTCCAAATTCTTATCATGTAATCAGAGCTTTCGTCATCCTCTGTCACCACCTAAGTATCACCCCCAGAATTAGCCTGTTCCGCACTTTCTACTCCCTTCGAGCCCAAAAGGGTTGGTGGCTGTTTCAGCCCCGACCCAATCGGGTCCTAAAACTCCTTCTTCCTTCGTCGATTAAGGGATGGAAGTCCCATTTCTTTTTTGCAAATGTCAACCAAGTCCGGCCCCAGTGGGGAGACCCCGACCTCCGGGGAACGCCGTTGCTATCCAGCCTGGGGACCGGGAGGCACTGGGGCTACTGTTGGCCACCGAGATCCCCCGATACACCCTGCTGCTATCGGAGGACAACCTGGAGTCGGCGGGCCTCATCTCCCACCGGGGTAAGCCTTCTCCACCCTTAGCCAAAGACTTCGCTCCTTTGCCCCTCTCCTTCTTTTCTTCCTCATCTCTCTCTCTCTTTTTCTTTTTTTTTAATTTTATTCTAAAAACCCAATGATGCCATGCAGCTATGAAAATACCGGTGGCAAAACTGTTGAGAGCTGCCTCCAAGAAGAGGGCCCGGGAAGGACCATCCAGGGGTCAGCAGGCCCCAGCCCCGAAGCGCCCTATGGCTCGGGCCTCCCCTCCAGCACAAGTCTCCCCACCCCTGGCTCTGCAAAATGTCCTGGCTGTTCCGGAGGTCGACCTCACAGCCGATACCCCACCAGAGGTGGGGACAACCACGGGAGCCGCCATTGAAGAGCCAGCCGCGGGGGAGCCCATATCGACTGAAGAGCTCCCGGCTCCTAGGGGATCGACCCCGCCGGATACTACCAGGGACTGGGGTGAGGGACCATCTGGCCCCGCGAGTCCACTCCCCGAGGGGTCGCCCAGGAGTGGCCCATGCACAGAACCGGGGACAGCTGAGACGGCAGGGGGAGGTGGGGGCGAGCCCGGGCCACCCCGAGACTCCCTGGATGACGGTCGTTGGGCTGAGCGAGTCTTGGATCCGATCTTCATTCCTGGGATCCTGGAGGACCTGAATCACCAGAAAGCGGGCGCATTCTTCCGAGACTCCTATGCCGCCATCGTCAGGGTAAGCGATCTTCTTATCCTTTGCCTTTTTATCTTTTTCCTTTAGCTGACCTGGGGCTTACGCGTGTAGATCGCGCACTCCCTGAAGGCCGCCAGGGAGGTAATTTTGCGGGGAGAAGGTCCTTCTGTGGGAGACACAGAAAGAAGTTGAGGAGGCTCGGCGCTGCGCAGAGGCGGCCGAGAAGGCGCTGGAGTCGGCCAAAAATGATTGTGCGAGCGAGGTAAAGGCCGCCGAGAGCCGGGCAGAGATTGAAGCCAACCGTGCGTGCGCAGCACTCCTCCAAATGACGGAGGCTGAGAACGCTGTAATGGCCAGGGACATACATATCTCTGAGTTAACCTCAGCCCTTCGGGAGGCTGAAAATCGAGTGGGCGTGGCGGCAGAAGAGGCAAGAGCGGCGAAGGAGGAAATCTGCCGGTCCGAGGAGGAGGTGAGTCGCGCACGGGAGGCCGAAAGGGTTGCAATGGAAGCCCTTGCCATAGAGAAAGTCTGAGCCGCTGGGCTCATAGAGGAATACAAGGCATCTGGGCATTTCGCAGATGACCTGGCCGAAGCCTCGGCAGCTGTATTCCTCGACGGGTTCCAGCATGGCAAGGAGAAGGTGGCCAGAGACCTGAACTTCCCCCGGGCCCTGGAGGTTGAACTGGAGCGGTTGTCAGACTTGGCCCCTTCTGATGATGAGCCCGCACCGGCAGAGCCGTGAGCTCGCACTTGTCATTTTGCTCTTTTCTCTTCTCTCCCTTTTTTTTTTTTTTTTTTGCAAGTCCGACAACGTCGGCATTTTGTAGTCTCTTTCAGTTAATGAAAACACTCTTTAAGATTCATTCTGACTTGTCATAGACTTCATCGATTGACAACACGTAACCTTGTAACCCTATTAGTTCTGATAGTCCCGGGGGACAACTCCCAACTCAAGCTATTCCGCCCCAGCTGTTTAGACCCGAAAGTTAAAGCCAGGGATGGTAGAATTTTGGAGTGGAAACGCCGGCAGTCAGAGGTTAGGTAGACAGGCTCCTCGAGGTTATCGGTGCAACGTCTTGCCAAGTATCGGACCTGGTACTAAATAGGTGCATGGCTTTTGATGCCTACGGGGGTCGGCTTTTATCTGACCGGCGGGACTTTGTGCTGTCGGGTGTCGAGCCTTTGTTGCGGAGAGTCGGTGGTACCCCACTCTGCCAGTGGTACACTGGGCTTCATGCCTGGCTAGTGTAGGGCTTTAGGTGCCGACGGGGCATCGAGCTTTTGTTGCTGAGAGCCGGTGGTACACCGCTCTGCCAGTGGTGCACTGGGCTTCATGCCTAGCTAGTGTAGGGCTTTAGGTGCCGACGGGGCGTCGGGCTTTTGTTGCTGAGAGCCGGTGGTACACCGCTCTGCCAGTGGTACACTGGGCTTCATGCCTAGCTGGTGCAGGGCTTTAGGTGCCGATGGGGCGTCGGGCTTTTGTTGCTGAGAGCCGGCGGTACACCGCTCCGCCAGTGGTACACTGGGCTTCATGCCTGGCTGGTGCAGGGCTTTAGGTGCCGACGGGGCGTTGGGCTTTTGTTGCTGAGAGCCGGTGGTACACCGCTCTACCAGTGGTACACTGGGCTTCATGCCTGGCTAGTGCAGGGCTTTAGGTGCCAACGGGGTGTCGGGCTTTTGTTGCTAAGAGCCGGTGGTACACCGCTCAGCCAGTGGTACACTGGGCTTCATGCCTGGCTAGTGCAGGGCTTTAGGTGCCGACGGGGTGTCGAACTTTTGTTGCTGAGAGTCGGTGGTACACCGCTCTGCCAGTGGTACACTGGGCTTCATGCCTGGCTAGTGTAGGGCTTTAGGTGCCGACGGGGCATCGGGCTTTTGTTGCTGAGAGCCGGTGGTACACCGCTCTGCCAGTGGTGCACTGGGCTTCATGCCTGGCTAGTGTAGGGCTTTAGGTGCCGACGGGGCGTCGGGCTTTTGTTGCTGAGAGCCGGTGGTACACCGCTTTGCCAGTGGTACACTGGGCTTCATGCCTGGCTGGTGCAGGGCTTTAGGTGCCGATGGGGCGTCGGGCTTTTGTTGCTGAGAGCCGGCAGTACACCGCTCCGCCAGTGGTACACTGGGCTTCATGCCTGGCTGGTGCAGGGCTTTAGGTGCCGACGGGGCGTTGGGCTTTTGTTGCTGAGAGCCGGTGGTACACCGCTCTTCCAGTGGTACACTGGGCTTCATGCCTGGCTAGTGCAGGGCTTTAGGTGCCAACGGGGTGTCGGGCTTTTGTTGCTAAGAGCCGGTGGTACACCGCTCAGCCAGTGGTACACTGGGCTTCATGCCTGGCTAGTGCAGGGCTTTAGGTGCCGACGGGGTGTCGGACTTTTGTTGCTGAAAGCCGGTGGTACACCGCTCTGCCAGTGGTACACTGAGCTTCATGCCTGGCTAGTGTAGGGCTTTAGGTGCCGATGGGGTGTCGGGCTTTTGTTGCTGAGAGCCGGTGGTACACCGCTCTGTCAGTGGTACACTGGGCTTCATGCCTGGCTAGTGCAGGGCTTTAGGTGCCGACGGGGTGTCGAGCTTTTGTGAAGATTTAGGTAGCTAAAATCGAATCTCGTTAATATTGAACAAGGGGTAAGAACACAAGCGAATACAAGGGTGATACTTAGCATGAAAGGAGGAATACATTACTGATAATACCGGCGAAGGTTATCCGCATTCCACGTCCTAGGGAGTGGCGTCCCATCAAGTTCTTCAATTTTATAAGCTCCGTGGCGGAGTGTTTCGGCGATCCGGTAAGGCCCCTCCCAGTTTGGGGCTAGCTTGCCTCCTTCAGCTGGCTTTGAGACCTCGGCCCGTCGAAGGACCAGATCTCCCGGCAGGAACGTCCGGGGGCGCACACGAGCGTTGTAGTATTTTGTGGCCCATTGTCGGTAGGCTGCCATTCGAAGCCGCGCCCGGTCTCGCACCTCCTCCACCAGGTCGAGGTTGGCTCGCAGTTGGTCAGGGTTACCTTCCTCGCTATAGGCTTCCACCCGGGGGCTTGGTGCACCGACCTCCACAGGAATAACAGCTTCAGAGCCAAAGACTAAGCTGAACGGCGTTTCGCCGGTGGGGGCTCGCGGCGTTGTATGATAGGCCCATAGCACGTTGGGGAGCTCCTCCACCCATCGCCCCTTGCAGCCATCTAGCCGAGATCTCAGCCCCTGGAGGATGATCCGATTAGTCACTTCGGCTGCCCCGTTGGTTTGAGGATGCCCGATGGAAGTGAACCTCTGACAGATACCCAGCTTGGAGCAGAACTCCCGGAAGGGCGCGTTGTCAAATTGCCGGCCATTATCAGTGACTAGTATGTGCGGCAGTCCGAACCGACATATGATGGACTTCTAGAAGAAGGATCTCACTTTGCTTTTGGTAATCTTGGCCAGGGCCTCGGCTTCAATCCACTTAGTGAAGTGATCCACCGCTACCAAGAGGAATTTCCGCTGCCCGGAGGCCGGGGGAAATGGTCCCAAGATATCATGCCCCACTAGGCGAAGGGCCAAGGTGCTACTAAGGGGGTCAGGTGAGACGTCGGCTGTCGCTGGATATTGGCGTGACATTGACATCTATCACATTTCTTGACAAGCTCAGCCGCATCTTCCTTCATCGTCAGCCAGAAGTAACCTTGGCGCAGGGCCTTGTAGGCTAGGGCTCTGCCCCCTAGGTGACTCCCGCATATGCCTTCGTGGATCTCCCTGAGGATGTAATCTGATTCAGTCGGCCCCACACACCTAAGAACTGGGTATGAGAAGGATCTCCGATAAAGCTTCCCATCCATCATCAAGAATCTCGGGGCCCTCCGCCTGAGCAGCTTGGCCTCAGCGGGGTTCTCCAGGAGAGTACCGTCAGTCAAGTACCGGATGTAGGTGTCCATCCAGGAGGGCTCCTGCTCCACTGGCAATGCTTCATCCGCGGCCTCAGTGCTCGGGACTTGTAGGTGTTCCACATATGTCCTTCCCAACGTCCCGTTAGCCGAAGTGGCCAAGCGGGACAATGCATCAGCCCTGGCATTCTCCGCTCTAGGGATATAGCTGACACGGAAGTAAGAAAAATGAGACGCCAGGGACTGCACCTTGCTCAAGTATCGGGACATGGTTGGGTCCCTAGCCTCGTACTCTCCGATGATTTGTCCAGAAACAAGTTGAGAGTCCGTGAAGGCCCTCAAGCGCCCCGCGCCTAGCCCCTCAGCTAACCTCATCCCCGCCAGCAAGGCTTCATACTCTGCCTGATTATCAGTTGCTGGGAACTGGAATCTAAGAGCGTACTCCACCACGTCTCCCTCTGGGCTCGTGAGAATGAGTCCGGCTCCGCTCTCCTGAGAGTTTGCCACTCCATCCACATGCAGGATCCAGTCCTTCGCCTCTTCTAATGAGGGTGAGTCCGCACACTCCTCCGGTCGCACCCCCTCCATATCCCTCTCGGTCCAGGAGCACTCAATCAGGAAATCCGCCAACACCTGAGACTTCATGGCTGACCTTGGCCGGATGGACAGATCGAACTCACTTAGCTTGATGGCCCACTTGGCCAACCGACCGGAGGTATCAGGGCGAGATAAGATAGCTCGAAGGGGCTGGTCCGTAAGCACTACGATGGGATGGGCTTGGAAGTAAGGCCGAAGGCGCTGAGTAGAAACCACCAAGGTGAAGATAATCTTCTTGGTTTTTGAATACCTGGTCTTAGCGTCATGGAGTACCTTGCTGGTGTAATAGATTGGCTTCTGGGCCCCGTCAGCATCCATACGCATAAGCACGGAGCTGACAGCCTCGGGGAAGCGGCCAGATATAGAAAGAGCTCCTCTCCATTTTCAGGCTTGGACAACAGCGGAGGAGTGGAGAGAAATTGCTTCAACTCTTCAAAGGAGCCCTGGCACTCCTTTGTCCATTCGAAGCCGTTGACCTTGCGCAACACCTTAAAGAAGGGCAAGCACCTTTCTGCCGACCTTGACATGAAGCGGCTCAAAGCCGCCACCCTCCCCGTCAGGCGCTGCACCTCCTTCTTATTGGCTGGGGGCCGCATCTCCAGGATAGCTCTAATCTTGTTGGGGTTGGCTTCGATCCCTCGCTGGGTCACCAAAAACCCAGAAACTTGCCTACTGCTACTCCAAAGGCGCATTTGTGGGGGTTGAGCTTCATCCGGTATCGGCACATATTGTTGAAAGTCTCCTCGAGGTCAGCTACATGGTCTTCCGCATTGGTGCTCTTGGTCAGCATGTCATCCACATACACCTCCATGTTGCGCTCCAACTGATCCTCAAAGACCTTGTTCATTAATCTTTGATAAGTAGTCCCGGCGTTTTTCAATCCATAGGGCATCACCCTGTAACAGTAGATCCCCTTCTCTGTGATAAAGGAAGTCGCTTCTTCATCTGCCGGGCTCATCTTGATTTGATTATACCCCGAGAACGCATCCATGAAACTGAGCGTCTCGTGCCCGGAGGTGGCGTCTACCAGCTGGTCGATTCGGGGCAATGGAAAGCTATCTTTGGGGCATGCATTATTGAGGTTGGTGAAATCCACGCACATTCTCTAGCTTCCGCTGGCCTTGCGAACCATCACGACGTTCGCCAGCCAGTCTGGGTAGGGCACCTCGCGGATGTGGCCAGCCGCCAGCAGTTTTCGCACCTCCTCGTCAACGGCCTTCTGTCGTGTTGACCTAATTGAGGATTTTGATGATTAACAAAACTATTTGAGTATAACATTTGATGTTACTAATGATTTTGATTAAGTCTTTCAGTTTATAAGTCTATTTGATGATCAAAATCAAGAAGGAAAATCAAGTTCTGGTTTGAATCTAATGTCAAGGTAAGACTGCAGACATTAGAGTCGACACATTGAATCGCAGAGCCGACTTTGGAAAATGGCACAGACTTAGAGTCGACTCCGGGACTGTGAGAGCCGACTCTATCAGAAACAATAGAACGTTGGATTTTCAGGCCATGACTTAGAGTCGACTCCCGGACTGTTAGAGTCGACTCCAAAAGAATTTTGTGTCGACCCCAGAAAAGTCAGAGACGACTCCAGATCGAGCGGATTAAATTATTTTGAGTTAGAGCCGACTCCAGAAAAGCCAGAGCCGACTCCAGAATGTCAGACATGGCTCCAGAACTGTCAGAACGACTCTAAACTTTTACTTTATCGATTTTAATCTCAACGGCTATTATTATTTATGGATCTAACCCTTTTTCATTTGCTTCTAACGGATAGTTTTGCACTATTTATGGATTAATCGAATCTATAAGAAGAGGGGTGATTGCATCCCAAATAAGGAGAGAAGAAAAATCAAGAAAGAGGCAAAAAGAAGAGAATAGAGAAAATCCTTGAGATCCATCAGAAAAGAAAAGAGGGAAAACCTGTAAGGAAAGATCATACTCATTCCCCAAGAGAAGAGAAAGAGATTCCAAGCCTTCACTTTCTATTTAGAAGAAATCTCAAAAGAAGGGAGAAGCCCTAGTTTTTCAATCTTCTGAACCTCAAGAGCATATTCAAAGGAAGATCCATTCAAAGGAAGAGAAGAAGCCACCAAGATCTTCGAATCAGGCTTTGGTTCCTAATCTCTATTTATTGTTTCATTATTGTATATTTGCTCATTGAAGGAGCAGTTTGCTTTTGTAAACTCATTATACTGTTTGTTGGGTCAATCTGGTGATTGATTCATTTGAGGCAGTTAGCCTTGTGCAAGCATTTGCTTGTGGTTTTAGGTTTTGTGCTGGTGAGCCTTGAAAACCAGCTGGGTTCGTTGTGCGCCCAGAAAAACAACAAGTTTGAGTTGTGAGCTTGCAAAACAACTCTGCTGTAATCAGTTTGATTATAGTGTGGACCCAAGAGGTACTTGGGAGTGGACATAGGTGTAGGTACACCGAACCACTATAAAATCTATTGTGTTTGCCGTGATTGTCTCTTTATCTTCAACTCTTCATTTATAGTTGCTTAGTTTTAAATCTGTGATTCTAAGTTTTTATTTCCGCTGGGGGTTATCTATTCAAAAGAGTTTAATTTTTGAAAAACTCAATTCACCCCCCCTCTTGGGTTGCTATCTGGACCAACAATTGGTATCAGAGCTAGTGCTCATTTGATTTGATCTAACGATCAAGAGTCAAAGATCCACATGGCAACTCAAGCTGGTTCATCTTTTTTTGAAGGTCAATCTACTAATAGACCACCCTTATTTAATGGTTCTAACTATGATTATTGGAAAGCTAGAATGAAAATATTCATTCAAGCACTTGACTATGATCTATGGAGTATTATAGTCAATGGACCACACACACCCACTGCTAGAGTTAATGGCATGGAGATTCCTAAACCGGAAACGGAATGGGATGAACATGATAGAAAATTGGCACAACTCAATGCCAAAGAAATGAATGTCTTATACTGCTCATTAGATGCAAATGAATTCAATCGCATATCTATTTGCATTTCTGCTAAGGAAATCTGGGATAGACTTGAAGTTACCCATGAGGGAACAAATCAAGTCAAGGAATCCAAGATTAACATGCTAGTTCATAAATATGAATTGTTTAAAATGGATGTATGTGAATCTATTGCTGATATGTTTACAAGATTTACTGACATAGTTAATGGTTTAAAAAGTCTTGGTAAATCTTATAATAATTCTGATCTTGTGAGAAAGGTCTTGCGTTCCTTGCCTAGGACTTGGGAAGCTAAGGTGACGGCAATACAAGAAGCAAAGGATCTAAGTACACTACCCCTAGAAGAACTGTTGGGATCCTTGATGACTCATGAGCTTCAAATCAAACAACATGTTGATGAAGACGAGTCAAAGAAAAAAAGAAATATGGCTCTTAAGATTTCTGAATATATGGAAGAGCCTCATGAATCCGAGGATGAAAGTGATGATGAGGACATGACACTCATCACAAGAAAATTTAAAAGATTCATGAAGAAGAAGAAGTCTGAAAAGAAAAAGCCCTTTGCAAGAAAAGATGAGGACAAGGGCAAAGAAAAGGAAGTTATTTGTTTTGAATGCAAGAAGCCGGGTCACTTTAAATCTGAATGCCCCCAACTAAAGAAAGGCACCCGGAGGTTCAAAAAGAAGGCAATGATGGCCATATGGAGCGATTCGGAAAGTACAAGTTCTGAAGAAGAAGAAAAGAGTGAAATGGCCAATCTATTCTTCATGGCGGACAACGATGAGGTAAGTCCGAGTTTTCTTGATGACTTCACTTTTGATGAATTACATAGTGCTTTTTATGAATTAATGGATGATTTTGCAAACCTAAGTTCAAAGAACAAAGATTTGAAAACTCAAATGCAAAAACTATCATTAGAAAATGAAAAGCATGTTATTGATAAAGAACTTTTAATAAAAGAAAAAGAAGTTTGAAAAATGAAGTTGATAGACTTAAACCTATAGTTGATAAATTTACACTAAGCTCTATCAAACTTAATATGATTTTGGAAAATCAAAAGGCTATTTTTGATAAAGCTGGATTAGGATATAATCCACTTAAAAAGCAAAAATCATTGAAAAACATTTTTGTACATGCTGAAAAATCATTAAACATTACTTGTTTTAAATGTGGAGACAAAGGACATAAATCATATATGTGTAAATCTTCACATAGAAAGAAAAAGATGATTTGGGTTCCCAAAGGAACAATTTTTAATGCTTCTAACCATGAAGGACCCAAGAAGGCTTGGGTACCTAAAATTAAGACATAAATATTTTGCAGGAGTGTCTTGCAGCCATCAGACTGAAAAGAAAATGGTACCTGGATAGTGGTTGCTCAAGACACATGACGGGTGACAAAGATCAATTCATCACCCTTGAATCAAAAAGAGGTGGAGTAGTTACTTTTGGTGATAATGGTCAAGGCCATATCATGGGCATTGGTAAGATTCAAATTACTCCATCTACTCATATTGATAATGTTTTATATGTTGATGGACTTAAACATAATCTAATAAGTATTAGCCAACTGTGTGACAAAGGTTTCAAGGTCTCCTTTGAAGCTTCTATTTGCACTGTTACTAATCCCATTGATAATAGCATTATTCTTGTTGGTAAACGCTATGGCAATGTGTACTTAATTGATTTGAGTAATTTATCTCCAAGTAATCATTGCTTAGTTGCTGATAATGCTAATGAATGAGATTGGTTGGCTGTGGCATCGTAGATTAGGTCATGCAAGCACACACCTAATTTCTAAATTATTAAAAATGGATTTAGTTAAAGGTATTCCTAGTCTAAATTTTGAAAATAATCGAATATGTGATGCATGTCAATTTGGAAAACAAACAAGAACTTCTTTCAAATCTAAGAATGTTGTTTCAACTACTAGGCCACTAGAGCTACTACACATGGACCTTTTTGGACCTACTAGAACCACAAGTCTAGGAGGAAAGAAATATGGTCTAGTGATAGTAGATGATTACTCTAGATTCACTTGGGTAATGTTTTTGGCTCACAAAGATGAGACTTTCTCAATATTCATGAAATTTGTTAAGAAAGTCACAAATGAGAAAAAAACTACCATAGTGTCTATTAGAAGTGATCATGGAACTGAATTTGAAAATCACTTATTTGAAAAATTCTGTTTTGAAAAAGGCATACATCATAACTTCTCTGCACCTAGAACACCACAACAAAATGGAGTTGTAGAAAGAAAGAATAGGACTTTAGAAGACATGGCCCGTACCATGCTATGTGAAAGCCAACTTCAAAATATTTTTGGACGGAAGCTATAAACACAGCTTGTTACATTCTAAATAGAGCCCTAATTAGACCTATCCTTAAGAAAACTCCCTATGAACTTTGGATCAATAGGAAACCAAATTTAAGTTATTTTCATGCATTTGGTTGTAGATGTTTTATTCATAACAATGGTAAGGATAATCTTGGGAAGTTTGACACAAAGTCTGATGAAGGTATCTTCCTAGGATATTCTACATCTAGCAAAGCATATAGAGTATTTAATAAGAAAAGCTTAGTTGTAGAAGAATCCATTCACATAGTGTTTGATGAGTCTTTAGCATCAAGTTCAGATAAAATTGATGATGAGGAAGATACATCTTTGATTGAAAGAGATATTGAAAAATTAAATGTATCTTCAGATCAGAACCTGAAGTTAAGGATGATGACTCACCTAAGGATGATGGTATTGATACTGTTCAAAATGATCAAGATCTACCTAGAGATTGGAGATATGCTTATGGTCATCCTAAGGACCTAATCATAGGTGATCCATCTCAAGGTGTAAGGACTAGATCATCAATGAGAGATATCAATAATCATCTTGCATTTGTATCTCATATAGAACCTAAGACTATAGAGGAAGCCGAAAAAGATAGTTATTGGATGATAGCAATGCAGGAAGAGTTAAACCAATTCACTAGAAATCAAGTCTGGACCCTAGTTGAAAGACCTAAAAATTATCCTATAATAGGATCTAAATGGGTATTTAGAAATAAATTAGATGAAAATGGCATAGTAATTAGAAACAAAGCTAGACTAGTTGCAAAAGGATATAATCAAGAAGAAGGTATAGATTTTGATGAAACTTTTGCACCTGTTGCTAGATAGAAGCCATTAGGTTACTACTTGCATTTGCATGTCATATGAATTTCAACTTATTTCAAATGGATGTTAAAAGTGCATTTCTAAATGGTTTTATAAATGAGGAAGTTTATGTTGAACAACCTCCTGGTTTTGAAGATCATGAATTTTCAAACCACGTCTTCAAACTACACAAAGCACTTTATGGTTTAAAGCAAGCACCTAGAGCTTGGTATGATAGATTAAGTAAATTTTTAATTGAAAATGACTTTTCTAGAGGAAATGTTGATAAAACATTGTTTTTAAAAAGAAAAGGAAAGGATTTACTAATCGTTCAAATTTATGTTGATGACATTATATTTGGTGCTACTAACAATCTTCTTTGTCAAGAATTTGCTAAGCTAATGCAGGGAGAATTCAAGATGAGCATGATGGGAGAACTAAACTTCTTCCTTGGACTTCAAATCAAACAAGAGAAAGCAGGAATTTTCATTAACCAAACAAAGTATACAAAGGAAATACTCAAGAAATTTGGTATGGAATCTGCTAAACCTCTTGGTACGCCAATGAGTCCCTCATGCAAGCTGGACAAGGATGAAGTAGGTAAGAAAGTAGATCAAAAGCATTACAGAGGTATGATTGGATCACTTCTTTATTTAACTGCAAGTAGGCCAGATATCATGTTTTCTGTCTGCTTATGTGCAAGATATCAATCTAATCCTAAGGAATCACATTTACTTGCTGTTAAAAGAATCTTTAGATACTTAAATGGAACTAAAAATGTAGGATTATGGTATTCTAGAGACTCAACCTTAAAATTGATTGCTTATTCTGATTCTGACTATGCTGGTTGTAAGTTAGATAGAAAGAGTACAAGTGGGGTATGCCAACTTTTAGGAAGTAACTTAATCTCTTGGTTTAGCAAGAAGCAAAATTCGGTTGCATTATCCACTGCTGAGGCAGAGTATGTTGCAGCTGGAAGTTGCTGTGCTCAAATCCTTTGGATTAAGCGACAACTTGAAGATTATGGTATCACACTTGATAAAATACCTATTAAATGTGATAATACTAGTGCTATCAATCTAACTAAAAATCCAATTCAACATTCAAGAACTAAACACATTGAAATTAGACATCACTTTATTAGAGAACATGTAACTAACAAAGATGTTTGTCTTGAATATGTTAATACTAATGATCAATTAGCTGATATCTTTACCAAACCTTTGAGTGAGAGAGATTTTGCTATCTTAGAGGAGAATTAGGAGTTTGTGATCCTTTAGAATAATTTTCTGAAACTCCTAAGGACAACAACTATCTAGACTTCTATAATTTCTTGAAAATCCTCTATGTTCAATAAGGAAATTTATCTAGAAAGTTGATTTATTGTTTCCCCAATTGTTAAGGAACACTTATCTAGAGTTTGATGATTAATTTGATCAGTTTCAGATCCTTGAAATCTGATTTTTCTCTGAAACTATTGTGGAGTCGACACCTTCAGTTTGTGGAGTCGACACCTTCTTATTTTGATGTTCTGTCTGGGGCAATTAGAGCCGACTCTGGCTTCTGTAGAGCCGACTCTAATTCGGGCGCTGACAGATTCTCTGGTTCGGAGCCGACACCTCATTTTCGGGAGTCGACTCTAAGTGGAACTAGGTCAAAATAAAAAGGGCGGAGTCGACCCCAAATGATTTCTATCGTCTCCTAAACCATTTAAGCTGTTCCAAACTGATTCCAAACCTCCAAATCCCTCAAAACCTTTGATTACTCATCCAATCGAATCCAATGGCTCCCAAAAGGCGTGCTATCATTGGTGGTTCGACTGTTCCGACGAAGCGCCGTTCAAATCGGAGGCAACCTTCGTCATCTTCTTCATCTGCCACTCAAGATGACTCTCCACCCTCACCATCTTCTCCAAAAGTCGACCAATTAGCTGGTAAGGCCATTACAACCGGAAGGAAAGTCAATTTCAACTTCTTTATTTCCGAAGGCTTTGCTATTGGGCGATTATTGCAAGAAATGGGATGGGAGAAGGTCTGCTCTTTGGATATTCCTACCTACCCCGCCCTAGTAAGAGAGTTTTATAATGATTTAAGTAGAGGAGAGGGAGGATTAGTAAGTGTTGTAAGAGGAACAAAGGTAGTCATCACAGCCGAATCTCTTGGTAATTTATTGGAAATGCCTACTGTTGGACTTATTGAATATCATCATGAAGATAGAGGAGGAGCACTATCAAGGATGTTAGGAAGAGAAGTCTCTGAGTTTGAGGAAATTTTAGCAAATCAACTTAATTTGGAACTCAGACCGCTTCACAATATCTGTGGGAGGATTCTTTTTCCTAAAATCGGAAGGTTTGAGTATGTCTCGGAGCGAGACGTTTTATTAATGGACTGCATACTCACTGGTAGACCCTTAAATCTTGCTGAGATGATGATAGGCTATATGGCGGAGGCAGCTACTAAGAAGATCTACATTGCCATATGGTATGATTTTAACTTTAGTTTTCAGAAGCCAAGGTGTTCTTATAATGGACAATGAGCCACTAAGAAAGTTAAGACATACAGATTACTATAGTGTCTCTACAATTCACCGAATGGGCTTTAGAAAAGAAAATGGAAACTGGATTAAAAGAGGACATGAGGCCAGAGCTGAGGAGGTTAGAGTTGAGGAAGTCAGAGGAGAAGACATTCCTGAAACATCTTCTGCTGGACCTTCTATGGACCACCTGCTGGACCCTCAGAAGCTGGACCAAGCTCTCAACTTCCACATCAGTCAGCAATGGCATCAGAAAGATTTTCTGAGGAGCAAATTGGTCAGCTCAGGGCTTTACTTGCTGAGTATGACAGTGTAAGAACAAATGATATGTGTAAATTAAGAGAAGAGTTCAATCAACTAAAGGATGAGATTAATTCAAGACTTGACATGATTTCTTTTTCACTTAGCAATTCCGTCGAATCCTTTAGCGCTGATCTTCATAGTATTTTTGAAAGGATGGAAGGATTGCTGACGGTTCTGGAAAGTATCTTCATGCTACAAGTCAACTAAAGAAAGATATTGACCTTGCCGTTTCTCAGATTGAAGCATGTCTTGAAAGCTTTAAGAAAACCCAAAAAGATGATGTTATGGAGATGATCGGACATCTAAAGAAAATAGTGTACAAGCATATTTGATATTCAATCCTAGGTTGTATCTTAGGATTTCTTGTTTTCTTTCTTAGCATGTATATAGGATTAAATACTTAAATCTATCTTTTTTTTGAATACATGTAATAGATCTTGCTTTGGAATACAAATGGTTGAATGAATATTACACTTTTATTACAAATTTGTCTTTGATTGAATGTCAATGAATGTCAATTCCTATCTTTATGACTATTCGAACCAACATCCTCGCTTTGATAACATTCCTTATTTGCTTTTAAAACTCACCTTATTGTTGATAACAAAAAAGGGGGAGAGATGAGTGTATAATGCATAAAAAGGAAAAAGAAAATTTTTAAGAGTGTATAATGAAGAGAAAGAAAATGAAGAACAATTCTGCGAATAGAAAGAATGAGAGATTTTTTAAAAATTCAGTCTATCTACATAGGGGGAGTTATTCAATGCAGGGGGAGCTTAATAAATTTCTCCATATAAAAGTTGAATCATTTGATTGATGTCATGTTTTATTTATCTTTATTCATTTTAAATGTTGGCATCAAATTCTCTATTACAAAGTCTCTAAGCTTTAAATTCTCAATTCAAATGAATTTCTTTAATGCATATACTCAAAGTTTTTGTCATCATCAAAAAGGGAGATTGTTGACCCAATTGAGGATTTTGATGATTAACAAAACTATTTGAGTATAACATTTGATGTTACTAATGATTTTGATTAAGTCTTTCAGTTTATAAGTCTATTTGATGATCAAAATCAAGAAGGAAAATCAAGTTCTGGTTTGAATCTAATGTCAAGGTAAGACTGCAGACATTAGAGTCGACACATGGAATCGCAGAGCTGACTCCGGAAAATGGCACAGACTTAGAGTCGACTCCGGGACTGTGAGAGCCGACTCTATCAGAAACAAAACGTTGGATTTTCAGGCCACGACTTAGAGTCGACTCCCGGACTGTTAGAGTCGACTCCAGAAGAATTTTGTGTCAACCCCAGAAAAGTCAGAGACGACTCCAGATCGAGCGGATTAAATTATTTCGAGTTAGAGCCGACTCCAGAAAAGCCAGAGCCGACTCCAGAATGTCAGACACGCTCCAGAACTATCAGAATGACTCTAAACTTTACTTTATCGATTTTAATCCAACGGCTATTGTTATTTATGGATCTAATCCTTTTTCACTTGCTTCTAACGGATAGTTTTGCACTATTTGTGGATTAATCGAATCTATAAGAAGAGGGGTGATTGCATCCCAAATAAGGAGAGAAGAAAAATCAAGAAAGAGACAAAAAGAAGAGAATAGAGAAAATCCTTGAGATCCATCAGAAAAGAAAAGAGGAAAAACCTGTAAGGAAAGATCATACTCATTCCCCAAGAGAAGAGAAAGAGATTCCAAGCCTTCACTATTCTATTTAGAAGAAATCTCAAAAGAAGGGAGAAGCCCTAGTTTTTCAATCTTCTGAACCTCAAGAGCATATTCAAAGGAAGATCCATTCAAAGGAAGAGAAGAAGAAGCCACCAAGATCTTCGAATCAGGCTTTGGTTCCTAATCTCTATTTATTGTTTCATTATTGTATATTTGCTCATTGAAGGAGCAGTTTGCTTTTGTAAACTCATTATACTGTTTGCTGGGTCAATCTGGTGATTGATTCAGTTGAGGCAGTTAGCCTTGTGCAAGCATTTGCTTGTGGTTTTAGGTTTTGTGCTGGTGAGCCTTGAAAACCAACTGGGTTCGTTGTGCGCCCGGGAAAACAACAAGTTTGAGTTGTGAGCTTGCAAAACAACTCTGCTGTAATCAGTTTGATTATAGTGTGGACCCAAGAGGTACTTGGGAGTGGACGTAGGTGTAGGTACACCGAACCACTATAAAATCTATTGTGTTTGCCGTGATTGTCTCTTTATCTTCAACTCTTCATTTATAGTTGCTTAGTTTTAAATCTGTGATTCTAAGTTTTTATTTCCGCTGGGGGTTATCTATTCAAAAGAGTTTAATTTTTGAAAAACCCAATTCACCCCCCCTCTTAGGTTGCTATCTGGACCAACATGTCGGTCCAGGGAAAAACTCCTTTCTTCTGCCTGACGGGCCGGCACTCTGGCTGAATGTTGAGCTGGTGTGTAATCACCTCCTCCGGGATCCCGGGCATGTCGAACACTGACCATGCGAAGACGTCGGCGTTGGCCCGCAGAAAGGTAAGGAGTCGGTCACGAGCTTCCTCTGGAAGTAAGGCTCCAACTCGAACCGTCCACACGGGGTCCTCCCCGAGGGGGAAAGTGAGCAGCCGCTCGGCCGGTTCCCCCCTTTTCTCCAAGTCTCGCGGGTCAAGGGCCTCAGGTGCCGGCGCAGGTGCCATCTCCTGGGGACTAGGGGCCAAGTGGTAGCAAAGTGCCGGTAGGCCCTGCTCTCCTCGCATCTTGCCGATCCCTCTGCTGGTTGGGAACCTCACGAGGAGCGGCTTGGTGGATATGATGGCATCCAAGAGGTTGAGCCCGGGCCTCCCGAGGATCGCATTGTATGCGAGGGGCACACGAACTACCAAAAACTTTATAAGGACAGTGCTTTGGCACGGAGCCGTACCAGTCGTTACGGGAAGAGTGATTTCCCCTTCAACCTTCATGGAATCTCCTGTGAACCCCATCAAAGGCGTGGCGATAGGTCGGAGCAGATCATGCGACAGGTTCATACGAACAAAGGCATCGTAGTTTAAAACATCTATGGAGCTCCCACTGTCGACTAAGATTCTTTTTACAGGGTGCTTAGCAATCGTCATGGATACGATGACGCTATCATCATTCTGATTTACAACACCATCCAAGTCCCTTTCGAAAAAAGGAATTATAGTTTCTGCTCCCCCCTCTCCCCTTGGTCTCTTCGACGGGCCTCCTGCCCCCCAGGAAATCATCGCCACCGTCTTCTCCGTCGGAGCATTATCGATCACCGGCGGTGCGGGCGCTGATGGGCCAGGAGCTCCCGGGTTGCCCCTCTGGACGAACTTTCCCAAGTGGCCCCGTTGAATGAGGTCTTCAATAGCTTTCTTCAGCTGCCGGCAGTCGTCGGTGTCATGGCCATGGTCCCGGTGGTAGCGGCAGTAGAGGTTCTTGTTCCGGGGGATCTTCGGGTTGATGGGAGGAGGGCGTTGCAGATAAGGCTCCCCTTCAATCTCGAGCAGGATCTGAGATATTGGGGCAAGCAATGGGGTGTAAGGCCCGTCTCTTGGTGCAGGAGGTCGAGGATGGTTGTCTGGTCGGCGAGGAGGCTCGGGCCTCCTGGGGCGGGCTTCTGTAGGTTTTGGCTGGGTCGGCTTCCTGGGGATGCTACCGCCAGCTTCACGCCAGGAAAAGTCAGCTTCGTCCGCCCAGATGTACTTCTGGGCCCGGATCAGAAGTTCAGAGTAGGAGCCCGGTGGCTTCTTGTCAAGAGAATACGCGAAGCGAGAAGGGTGAAGCCCCCTCTTCAGAGCCAGGGTAGCCACTGAGTCTTCCAGGTTGTAGACCTCCAGGGCGGCCTCTTTGAACCGGGCAACATAATCCTGCAGAGGCTCGCCATTCTTCTGCTGAACGGCAAATAGACTGTCCGCCACCCTCGGGATCTTCCGGCAGGCATCAAAGTGGGCCAGGAAAGCCCTCTCCAACTGGCGGAAGGAGTCGATGCTTCGTGGCGGCAGACGAGAATACCAAGCCCGGGCAGCCTTCTTCAGAGTGGCCGGGAAAGCAACACACATAAGTGAGTCAGTGGCCCCTGGACTTGCATGAGTACCTTATAGCTCTCCAAATGGTCCAGGGGATCCGTGGTTCCGTCATATGGATCTAGCTGAGGAAGGCGGAACCTGGTAGAGATGGGCTCCTCCATGATGCGGCAGGACAAGGGAGGCCGACTGTCGTAATCTGTCTCTGGCAGGTGGGTGATCCGACGGCTAAGCTCCTCCAGCTTCTGGTTACACTCCTCGAGTCGACGCTCGGCTCGACGAGGCATCCGGCCGTCGAAAGAGCCCTCCCCGAAGATTCAGAAGAAGAGTGAGGGCGGCGATGCCGGCGCGGGCACTCCGCCTCCTTCCCGTGCCGCCGTTTAGGAGAAACGCTAGCATGACGAGAGGGAAACCGGAGCCTTTTAGAGGCTTCACGGTGATGAGGTTTGGCCGGGGATCGGCGGCGATGATCTGCAGGAACCGGCGATCTCTGACGGGAGGAATGCTGGCTAGGTTGCATCACCCCCGGGATGGACGGGTTCAGCTCCGGCTGCTGCAAGGCCGCCTGCTGGTGCTGCAGGCCTTGAACCATCGCCGCCAACGACTGGACCTGCGTGGCCAGGGCAGTGAGTCGATCCTCCTGGAGTTGTTGCGGAGCAGGCGCGGGAACGTCATTCTGCGGAGCAGAAGGCCCTGCCCCTCGGAGATGCAGAGGCTCCGAAAGACTGGATGCGAGAGCCGGGGGGGCCTCCGCGGGTGGACCAGCCCCGCAGCGCTGCCCCCTAACGCAATCGGCTGAAACTTCTTTCGTCCGAGTCGTCACCATGGCTTTAAGATCCTGAAGACAGGAGAAAGAAGAAAGCTGCTGGCTCGACGTCTTTCTTACACTCCCCCTACCTGGCGCGCCAATCTGATGATGCCAAGTCACCTTCCTCAAACGTCGGGGAAGACAGACGTCCTTCTCCTCGGAGTCCTGCAAGAAAAGTCCCCCAGAGACCGGCGATACCGGTGGGGACCCTCCGACGATCAAGTCAGTCACTTGGGCTCAGACAGAGAACCGCTTCAGCGAAGAAGAGCTGAGGCGGTTAGGGTTTTGCTGGGAGGAAGAAAGCTCAGAAAACCAGAGTTCCGATCCCACTTACAGCACGGGCACATGCTTTTATACCTGTCCGAATACCCTATCTTACAGTTCCGGGAGATCACCACCGTACCATCGCTACGCGTGCCGGAGACATCCCGTACCGCTTGCTGGCGTGATATCATACGTGTCTAACAGCTGCGAAGGCATCCAGTGCACGCTGTCGGCTGAAATGACCGGGCACAGTTGCAAGTGGTAGCGAATCGTACGCCGTAGCGAGGCATGACCATGCACAGGGACATGCAACGCACCATACGCCATTATGAGGTATGGCCCTCCGTAACGGGGCGCAATCACGGGAGTACTGGGAATCATGTGGGTGTACCATGCGACCTGGAGTTATCGTTTTCCTTGGCGGTTGAGTTGCATGCCAATCGCTAATGACCCCCCACCCTGAGACCGGAAGGGGTCCCAGGGGTGGGAGAATGCCGGTGCACCCTGAGACCGGTAGGGGTCTCGGGGTCAAGAAATGAAGACCCACCCCGGGACCGGAGGGGGTCCCGGGGGTGGGGAAATGCCAGTGCACCCCGAGACCGGTGGGGGTCTCGGGGTCAAGAAATGATGACCCCACCCCGTGACCCCGAAGGGGTCCCGGGGGTGGGGAAATGCCAGTACACCCCGAGACCGGTGGGGGTCTCGGGGTCAAGAAATGATGACCCCACCCCGGGACCCCGAAGGGGTCACGGGGGGGGGAAATGCCAGTGCACCCCGAGACCGGCGGTGGTCTCGGGGTCGAGAAATGATGACCCCACCCGTGACCCCGAGGGGGTCCCGGAGGTGGGGAAATGCCAGTGCACCCCGAGACCGATGGGGGTCTCGGGGTCAAGAAATGATGACCCCACTCCGTGATCCCGAAGGGGTCCCGGGGGTGGGGAAATGCCAGTGCACCCTGAGACCGGCGGTGGTCTCGGGGTCGAGAAATGATGATCCCACCCCGTGACCCCGAGGGGGTCCCAAGGGTGGGGAAATGCCAGTGCACTCCGAGACCGGTGGGGATCTCGGGGTCAAGAAATGATGACCCCACCCCGTGACCCCGAAGAGGTCCCGGGGTAGGGAAATGCCAGTGCACCCCGAGACCGGCGGTGGTCTCGGGGTCGAGAAATGATGACCCCACCCCGTGACCCCGAAGGGGTCCCGGGGGTGGGGAAATGCCAGTGCACCCCGAGACCGGCGGTGGTCTCGGAGTCGAGAAATGATGACCCCACCCCATGACCCCGAGGGGGTCCCGGGGGTGGGGAAATGCCAGGGCACCCCGAGACCGGTGGGGGTCTCGGGGTCAAGAAATGATGACCCCACCCCGTGACCCCGAAGAGGTCCCGGGGTGGGGAAATGCAAGTGCACCCCGAGACCGGCGGTGGTCTCGGGGTTGAGAAATGATGACCCCACCCCGTGACCCCGAGGGGGTCCCGGGGGTGGGAAAATGCCAGTGCACCCCAAGACCGGTGGGGGTCTCGGGGTCAAGAATGATGACCCCACCCCGTGACCCCGAAGGGGTCCCGGGGGGGGAAATGCCAGTGCACCCCGAGACCGGCGGTGGTCTCGGGGTCGAGAAATGATGATCCCACCCCGTGACCCCGAGGGGGTCCCGGGGGTGGGGAAATGCCAGTGCACCCCGAGACCGGCGGTGGTCTCGGGGTCGAGAAATGATGACCCCACCCCGTGACCCCTAAGGGGTCCCGGGAGTGTGGAAATGCCAGTGCATCCCGAGATCGGTGGAGGTCTCGGGGTCGAGAAATGATGACCTCACCCCGTGACCCCAAAGGGGTCCCGAGGGTGGGGAAATGCCAGTGCATCCCAAGACCGATGGGGTCTCGGGGTCAAGAAATGATGACCCTACCCCGTGACCCCGAGGGGGTCCCAGAGGTGGGGAAATGACGTTGCGTCCCGAGACCGATGGGGGTTTCGGGTCAGTAGCCGCCGTTACCTTTTCTGACGACACGGGATCAGCCATATCACTATCCGTTTTGGATGTTTGCTTCATAAGTAATTTAGTGAACTGAAAAACAGCTTGGACCATAGGCTGTTTGGAGAAAGTTTGTTATTGAGTTCAATCATAAGAAGTGTGAAGTTGGTGCTGTTTGCTAAGAGGAATAATGTCTTATACACTGCACGTGATATGCACGGTGATTAATCTGCGAATGCGATGTAAAAAGAATAAAAATATTTTCATTGAATACATGCATGAATTAATCATCACATGCAATCGTTGTTACATGCTTCTTGTACCGCACATTATGCATAAGATGTTTCCTTGATAAGTGAAGCATTCAAATCTGACTTTTTCGTAGAGTGCTACCTGACATTTTGATCAGATCATGATGTTCTATTTTGAAGCCATCAATGGAGGGCAGTATAACATAATTTTTTTTTTTTTGACCAAAAGATGGGGAGGCTAGGAACTTCCCCAACATTTATTATAAAATAGTAGTAATATTTATAAAGCACGTAAAAAGGAAGGAGAATGTAAAGGAAAAGGAGATAAGGAACAAGGATTAAAGAGAGGTAAGAGAATGAAGATAAGAGCCCGCAATTTTTAAAGCAGAGAACAAACAAAACACATAACATAGGAGGTCTTGAAGGCCAGCTAAGCCTCAAATGCTCCACCCAAAGGTGCTTCAGCTAAAATAGGAGAGAGCGATTGCAATAGAAGTTGATGACTTTGAAAGGAGGCCTCTGTCGAGCATAGCTAACTCCAAGCTTGAAGCAATGAAGTATCTTGAAAAAAAACAAAATTAATGAATGACATCTTATTGGGAAAGATTCTCGAGTTTTGTTAGCCTAGATGTGAGATGGCATACTGAATAAGCTAACTGATCCTAAGCCTTTTTATGGTTTTAGTGTCAGCTTTTTAGGTGTTATCTCAAATAATTTTTCTACCACTGGTATATGGGTATAAAACATCCTTCATTGTAACTCATGGTGCCTCCAATCAAATGACTGGTCAGTATCAAAAATTTTCTTCAAATCAATTTATTCTTATAATTTACCTATTTCATTCTGCTAATGGAAAAATGATCAATTTTAGGTTTTGGAACTATTTTATGCTCCTTAGAAAATTCATTTCGATTATCTGATGTCCTTTATGCATCGAAACTGACAGTAGATCTTATTTCTTTCTGTCAATTTATTGAAAATGATTAGTCAATCAATTTTTATTATGATGGTTGTTTTGTTCAAGACCAACACATTTGGGAAATGATCGAGAAAGGATATAGGTATGGACAACTCTTTGTACTTGACATTAATGCATGATAACATGCATGCTATTTTCTTTTAGTTTCCTTATTAAGTTTCTAATAAACCTTGGGATATGTGACATCACCAATTTAGCCATCCACATCCTGATAGTTTACATTTATTGTTAAATATATTATTCTACCAATGAATACAATTTTTGATTCGGTTCAGATAAATTGTCAAATTTGTGCTCCTTTTAAAGCTCATAAACTTTCATTTCTTGCAAGCTACATTGTGCATGTTATGCCCTTTGATTTGGTACTTAATGACGTTTGGGCTCTATCTTTCGCAATGTCTCATGAGGTATAAATATTTTATCCTTTTTATTGATCATTTCATCAATAATCATGGGTTTATTTTATGAGGTCAAAATCTAAAGCCACATCCATGGTAAAATCTTTCATGAACATGGAATAAATCCAATTTAGCACACATATTAAGCTCTCTTTCAATTTCAAGAAGAAATATCACTACCAGAAATCAGCTTTTCATCAAGGGATATTATCAAAGGATATATTTCTCAGAAAATTATCAAGGGATTTTCAAGGGATTATAATTACATTAAAATTTAGTTTTAGTAAGAAATCTCTAAGGGATTTGCTAGGAACATATTTTTCTTGATAAATTCTTGAAGATCCCTTGAAAATCTGTAAGGCATCAGTGAGTAATTATTTAAATAATTTTTTAGCCAAAAATTTGTAAAGTTTGGTCTCTTAGGTAGTGTTTGAAATATGAAATAAGAGGGGATATCCCCTCTTATTTTCAAAACCCATAACTATAAAGGATAGCTGGGAATAAAGTTAACCAGAGGGATAATCCATGGTTAACCATGGGTTATCCCCTCAATTTATTTCCTAGAAAATACAGGAATAGCTGGTTATCCCTCCAAATAAGAGTAAAAAAAAGTTATCCTATGGATTTACCTTTTTGCATTTGATATGATCAATGGGATAGCCAAGGGATATCCCTAGAGATAGTCAGGGGATAAACTCTATCCCGTACACTTATCCATGGATAATATTTTTTCTATCAAACATATCTTAGAGATTTACTAAGGGATAAATCCCTTAGGTAGTGTTTGAAATAGGGATAAGAGGGGATATCCCCTGTATATCCTCTCTTATTCACAAAAGCCATAACTATAAGGGATAGCTGGGAATAAAGTTAACCAAAGGGATAATCCATAGTTAACCATGGGATATCCCCTCAATTTATTTCCTAGAAAATGCAGGAATAGCTGGTTATCCCTCCAAATAAGAGTAAAAAAAGTTATCCTATGGATTTACCTTTTTGCATTTGATATGATCAATGGGATAGCCAAGGGATATCCCTAGGGATAGCCAGGGGACAAACTCTATCCCATACACTTATCCATGGATAATATTTTTTCTATTAAACACTACCTTAGTGCTTGTAAGATATTTTTAAAAATAAAAAAATGATATCAGAAAGGGATTTTTTCTTAAAAATCCCTTAGGCAGTGTTTGATAAGGGGGATAAGGGAGGATATCCCCTGGATATTTCCTTTTATTCCGAAATGCTATAGCTAGAGGGGATAGGTCTGAAAAAGTTTAACCAAAGGGGATAACCTATGTTTAACCATGGGTTATCCCCTGAACTTATTCCATAGGGAACCCAGGAACAACTAAAGTTATCCCTTGATGGCATACTTGTAATTTAAAAAGGTGCTTATTCCCTCAGCCATCCCCTGGATAAATGCTATCCTGTACATTTATCCAGGGATAGCTTTTGGACTATCAAACACGACCTTAGTAATTTTAAAATCTTGTACCAAGTAGATATCATTTACATATTCTCTCACTAGCATAAAAATAAAAGTCATAAGTAAAATTAATATTATGTATTGATTTTTAATACCATTAATTAAATTAAAAAATTCTTCATTCCTCCCTCTCTCTAACTTGTTTAAATCTTATCAAAATCCTGGGCTTACACCCTTTGTTGCAACAATTAGATTGGTGCAGCAGTAAGGGGCTAGCCTTTGAACCTTTTAGTCATAGGTTCAAACCATCGCTTTCACGCCCCTTAGAAATATTGTTCCTCGTTGAAATGTTAATTTTTGGTAGTGTATTGTGAGTCTAGTCCTTTTTATGTTTTTGCGAAAAAAATAAGATAGTAGAGAAAAAAATTGACATCCTTATGAATTGGCATGTGTTTTGCTTATCAAGTCAAATATGCCTAAAACCTTTTGAATAGAAATAGTTAAAACCACTATGTACCTAATTAATAGGCAACTTCATATTTGAGTGTTTATACCAAAGTCCCGATTATTCATATCTTCATATTTTTGTTGTATTTGTGTTATTCTTTTCCCTTAATATGAGTACAACAAATTATCTCTGAAGGTAGCTAAATGCATATTTTTTAGATATGCAGATAACCAAAAAGGATTTGCTTATTATGATCCATAAAAAAAAAAGGGTTTGTATTTTTAGACATGTTATATTCTTTAGAAATATATGAGTATTCATCTTTACCATTATTACCTCCTTAATCATCATCGATAGTATCACATTTATCGAAATTTTTAAATATACTAGAATCCAATAATTCATCTCCACCTTTAAATTTGATGAGCATAGGAAACCTTCTAAACTAACAACTGCACCTACGCCTCTACCAATTGTTGTAATTAAACCCAATGTTCCTTCTAAACTTTCTCTTGAGCCTATTGAACCCATCATTATACTTTGGTGATCTATATGTTGTTCTATATCTTCGGTCAAGTATGGTTATTCATCCAAAAGATATAGCATTTTATTGGCTTTACTAGCCACTTTAAATAATATTTTTCTATCTTTTTATAAGCAAGCGACAAAACAAAAATGTTGGAGAAAATTAATGAACGAAGAATTACCAGGAATTAAAGAAAATTATAGTTGAGATCCTTGTCCATTACCTCTAAATGGACAATTTATTAGAAGAAAATTGTTATACTTAATTAAACTAAAGGTAGATGACATATTTAAAAGATATAACGCAAGGCTTGCGACATAGGGTTATAAGCAAAAATATGGCATAAATTATGAAGAAATATTTGCCCCACTTATAAAAATGACTATGGTGCATGTGGATTAATTAACAAATGCTTTTGTTTGTCATTGATCATTGCATCAAATGGATGACAAAAATGTATTTTTTCATGAAAATATTAAAGAAATAGTCTCTATGATCTCCCATATGTTATAAATCACCAACTTCATTAATCTTTCTATGACTTGAACAAGTGTTCTGATCTTGGTTTGAAAATTTTCAATCCACTATCTGTGATTCCAAATTTCACCAAAGTGCATATGATCATTTTATGTTTATTTGCAACACTTTTTACTGATTTGATTATTTTACTACTCTATGTTCATGAAATAATTATTACCAAAAGTGATAATATAGATATTTTGAAACTTAAACAACTACTCCATTCATTTTTTTTCATATGAAGGATCTTGGGGCTGTAACTTATTTCTTGAGCTTTGAAGTTACAACTATTTCTAAAGCTAGCTTTGGAATTAAGCCAAACCAAGTACATGAAAAATATCATTTGCGAAGCACATCTTACTAATGATAAAACTATTTTGATACCTATGGATGTGAATGTCAAGTACAACAAGCGTGATGCTAAACCAATTTTAGATTCAATATATTATCATCATCTCATTAGAGTTTGCTTTATCTTATTATGACCAAGATGGATATATCTTTTGCTACCCATATTCTTAGCCAGTTTCTATTAGATCCCCATCCGGTTCATCTAGTTACATTACAACATGTCATTCGGTATCTTAAATGCACTGTTGAATAGTCTCTTATTTCCTTTGTCATCTCAACTTATGCTCATTGGATTTGCTAATGTTGATTGGACTGGATGCCTAAATTCATGCTATTCAATTACTAATTGATGTATGCTTTTACGGAATTCTTTGATATCTTGGAAATGTAAGAAACAAGATTATGTTTCTAAATCATTTATTGAGATAGAATATCTTTCTAAGTCCATAGCATGTTCTAAAATTCTTTGGCTTCATGGTTTTCTTAATGATTTTGGTGTACACTTGGAGTGCTATTCAAATTGCAAATATTTCATGAATATACGAAGTATATGGAAGTGGACTATCATTGTATAAGGGAACTTGTATAGAAAGGTATACTATTATCTTATCTTATGTTCAATCTATATATCAGATTGCAGATATTTTTACCAAAACTATGACCCAACACCAACATGATTTCTTAGTTGATAAATTGATACTTCGATCTGTTGATCTACGTCCAACATCAATTTGAGGAGGAATATTTAATAGAATCAATCTAATAACAATTAACAAAATAAATCATGACCAAATCAAATAATGATCTGGAATGAAATCAAGATTAAATCAAGATGTGTCTAAGATTACTATATATATTAATAAGATCAATCTAGGAATAATTAACCGGATGAAAAGCAAATCAAATCATAATGTAATCTGAAATGAAATTAAGATCAAATTAAGATATGATCCCCACATTATCTTTGAAGATTTGAATTTTTTTTTCTATTTAGATTTCTTTGAATTTATCTTTGTTTACACACATATTTGTATAGGAATCAATGTATCATACCCATGGATAGCTATGCTTGCCGCTAGCCTTTTGCATACATATGATCATGGAGTGAAATTTCGCAATTGTCAAGGAGATGGGGGATAATTTCCAAGACGCCTGCTTGGCCGTTGCAGGTGACCGGCGGAAAAGCTCGAAAAGTCCAAGGCAATAACGCGGAAAAATCCTATTCGAACCGACGGACAACCCAAATATCTTCGATGGGACTTCATAAACCGATCGAAGACGACATGCATGCTTTTCATTCTTAGTCACACGCCTCATTTCCCTTCTCTTGTAGTCCATCCTCAGCTCCGGACACCGTTTATGATTTCATCTCTTCTTCTCGATCTCCTAAAATTTGGAATACCAACTTGCTTTACTTCATTATCTTCTCATAAATCGGAAGGCAAGCACCTAAATATGTTTCTCATTTGGGAGACGTTACAAAAACAAGCCAACAGTGAACCCGTGAGGCTGTTATTATTCACTTTGAAGCTCTGAAAGACAAAATTATTGCATAAATGTGGAGTCAATTCCCTTGAGAAGCTATTGCTGGAAAAGCTGACGCTGTTCCGGTGACATTTCCGGTCGAGATGAGGGTTGCTACTTGCTACCAATGAGCTTGTTGGTGTAGACTGATATGAACTGAAGGTCTGGAAGCTCAACTATGGCGTTTGGCGGCTTTATTCCCCTCCAATTGGTTGGTGTTGAGATTCAGGCTAGTATTATCTTTCCGATCCCTGCTGGGATTTTGTCATTCAGATTGTTCCAGACGAGGGGGAAGGAAGTGAGCTATGTGAGGTTTGCCATTGTCCGAGGGATTTGGCCCAGTGAATGAATTCACTAAGAGGACTGATTTTTGCTAGTCAGCCAACCTCCCAATCTCTAGCAAGATTGGAACCGATATATATGTTATTTCTATAGAAGAACAGGATTTGCATGCAGCATCGTCGCCGATCCATCTCTGGTGGGATTCATCCTGTTACGGCCGACTCACGTATGATGAACGTCGGGCAGGCTGGAATCACTGGGTGTGTAGAAGGGCCGTCGTCTCCTCCAAGAGCCTTGGTCCTTTGGAAAAGGCCGCCGTTTTCCTCCAAGAACCTGCAAAAAGTCCCGGACCGGTGGTTCCGGCGGGGACCCTCCGACGCCCAAGTTAGTGAGTCGTCGAACAGGGATATGATCTTTTTAGAATGTTCTAGCAAGTTTTATTTTTGAGAGAGAAAAAGAGAGTCCCCTTGCATGGAGCTCGGGTCCTCCTTTTATACCTGTTGGGGATCCGTATACCTTGGTCTGTTGGAACCGTCGGAACTGTTCCGTTGTGATGTTTCATCGAACGGTAAGTTGTTGGACTGTTGCTGGATAAGGGCCGCTTATAGCGGTAACTGCTGATCAGGCTGACACGCCCGAGCTATTCGGCAGTAGTCCTTAGATCGCGGGGTCAGTTGCCTAAGACTAATCCTCGTATGAAGGCGACACTGGGGGCCGACGTTGGTGGCAATGCCGGATGCCGGAACTAAAGCTTCAGTACTGGGATTTATTATTAAGGCCAACACCTGTGGCCAATGTTGGAGGCCGCGCTGATGGCTGATGCTGACCAACGCTGGAGGCCGACGCCGGGGGCCGGCGCTGGTGGCCGACACTGGCTGTCTGACTCAAGAGGCCGACGCTGGAGGCCGACGCCGGGGCGGCGCTGGTGGCCGACACTGGCTGTCTGGCTCAAGAGCCGACGCTGGAGGCCGACGCCGGGGCCGGCGCTGGTGGCCGACTGTCTGGCTCAAGAGGCCGACGCTGGAGGCCGACGCCGGAGGCCGGCGCTGGTGGCCGACACTGGCTGTCTGGCTCAAGAGGCCGATGCTGGCTGTCTGGCTCTAAGGCCGATGCTGGCTGTCTGGCTCGAGGCCGACGCTGGCTGGGTTTTGTTGTCACATCATTGCTTTCGAAATCGTGCAGAAGATAATACTACTCCAGGGGAAACGGCCAGCCGTATCAGATGCCCCCCCGCCCCTGAGATGGGTAAGCGTTTATTTATCCGCGAAAGGGGTGCGAATATCCTCTAGGTGGCCGGTTTCCGCGTCATATTTCGCCTTTGTTGGGATTAGGGAGGATTTACCTCGGGCAACGTTACGAAAAGGCGGACGAATCATTGTGATAAGGTTAACTCCCCCTTTTGCCGGTCTTTTCGAGCTTATCGTATTGGCAGGTCTTCGAAACGTCTCCCAACTGAAGACGGACGCGTGGTTGGATCGGACGGTGAGGGGGATGTTTCGAAATGGCGCCATAATGGCAGATTGCCCTTATCTTCCTATCTTCCCCATTTCTTCCGCCATTGCCCCCTTTTGAGTCCGCCAGCGCTTCTGTCTTCGTTCATTTTCTCCGTGCTCTGTCTTTGGCTCGCGTTTTTCTTCTCAGGTTAGTTCCCATGGCTTCTTCTCCTTCTTGCTCCATTTCCGGTTCTTGGGGGGGTTCTTCCCAGTCTTCTGAATCCCAGTCCATCCAATGGTCCACCTCATCTTCTGATCATTCACCAGAGCCACGACCAGTCGATCGTCCCTCAACCGGGATTCGTCCGACCGGCGGACAAACTTCCGTTAGAACCCGGCCGGCGGTTGCCGGCCCTTCTAGGGTTACCAAGGAGTCCCCCGAAGGGACTGCGTCGACCATGTCTGCCCAGGACATCGCGAACTTAAGGGCCAGGTACGGCTTCCCTCCGGACCTTCACCTGTTCGTTCCCACCCCTAACGACAGGGCAACCTCTTCCCGTTCCGGAGGGTTGCCTTGTACGGGGCCTTTTTAAGGCCGGGCTTCGGTTACCGATTCACCCTTCATCCTTAATCTTCTAGATAGGTACTCCTTGACCCCGTCCCAACTAGTTCCCAACTCCTTCCGAACTATTGTTGGTTTTTTAGTACTCTGCCATCTGCAGGGCATAGAGGCTAGCATTTCCTTGTTCCGCAGCTTCTATACCTTGCGCAAACAGTCGGGGTGGTGGTCTTTCACTCCTAGATCCAATAGGATTCTTAGGTTGTGCCTTCCTTCCTCCGTTAAGGGTGGAAGGACAAGTTTTTCTTCGCGGACGTCAGCGGGGTTCGTGGAAGCTGGGGGGTACCCAATATCGATGCCAACAGGGACGCCTCCATCCTTCCACGAGACCGGATGGCATTTGGGCAGCTCCTGACTGCCGATATTCCTAAGTGTAATAAGCTGATAGCCGAGGAGAATCTTCAACGTGCCGGCTTAATTCCCTCGAGGGGTGAGCATTAGTCCACTCGCCTCTCCTCTGTTCTTCTCCCTTCTCTTTTTTTTTTTTTTTTTTTTTTTTAACTATCCCTTGCTTGCGTAGGGATGGCGCCGACATTGCACAAGCTTAAGCAGGTGGCCGCCAAGAAGAGGAAGGCCGCGGGGACTGCGTCCCCTACCGAAGGGAGGGCTGCCACCAAGGTTCCCAGGAGGGCCGACGCCGGGAGGGTTAGTGGCAGAGAGACCGACGCTGGGATGGCCGACACCGGAGGAACTATAGTCGTGAAGCCCCTACGTGCCAAAGTCTCGAAGAAGGGCGGCCCCAAAAGGGCCGTCACTAAAGGGGTCGACGCCCAGGAAGCCAAAGCAGTGGGGCCCGTGCGCATAGGCGAGGCGGCCCAACCCCAAGCCGAAGAACCCGTCATGGAAGACGCGGCGAAGGCCAGGGCCGGCAAGGAGGTGGAGCAAGGCCCGCCGGAGGAAGAATCTCCAGCCCGGCTCCTCCAATTATTTTACTTGATTTATCTCCCGATGGGAAGACGCGTCTCCCACGCCTAAAGAAACGGGTAAGGCTCCGGCGGCAATAGCGGCAACTCCAGTTGCAGCCTTGCCCCCTACGGGGGCGGCAGCTGAAGCGCCCCTGCCCGCTAAGGGGCCGGAGCGGCAGGCTCTGAGGCGGGATCAGCCTCGGCAGGTCCGACGCCCAGGGAAGGGAGGAGTATCGATCCCTCCTTCCAATCAATGCTGGCAAACCATAGCCGCTGGGCTACACGGTCATAGAGGAAGCTTCAGTGCGGAGGTGCAAGAATACCTCCGAGGTCAGGGGTGTGTTACCTTTTTCCGTGAAGCCTCGGTGGCGCACCTCTGGGTGAGTTTTTGTACTATTATTGTCCTTTTCTTTTCCCCTTTTGCTTTCTTTATATCTGGATGTTTTTTTTTTTTTAGGCCCTGAACTCCCTTGTCGCCCTTAAAGATCTCTGGACTCTGAGCGACACCGCCATTGAACAAGCGCGGGAGGAGATGGTCTCCCTTCAAGTCAAAGCAGAAAAGGCGGCGATGGCCCTAGAGGACACCCGGGCCACCCTGACGGGTGAGGTAGAGGTTATTCGGCTTAGAGCCGAAAAGCTGAATACGCGCTGGAAGTTGCCCAGCGTCGCGCTGCCAATGAGCTGGACAATGCTCAGGTGGCAGAAGAAAAGCAAAAAGTGGCCGAGGAGAAGCTGATGGCGGCGAGGAGAAGCTGGTGGCGACCGAAGAGAAACTGTGGCAGCAGAGCAGGAGGTATGTGTTCTAAAGACTCGATTGAGTTCTGCCTCTGCCGAGACCAATGCGGCTAAGGAAGCCACCCGCCAACACATAATTAAAATCGCGGATCTGGAGGCGGTAGTGGCGGAGGCCCAGAGAAGAGCCACCGAGGCGGAAAGGAAGGGGGCCAATGTTATAGAGGATTATAAGAAATCCGCAGCCTTCGATGACGAGGTAGCCGAGTCAGCGGCGCTAGCTTATGACGCCGGCTTCCAAGATTGTAAAAAGAAAGTCCAGGAGCTTTACGACCTGGAAGATATCGAGGAGCTGCAGCCTGACGACGTCCCCGAGGATGATGCCCGCCTTCGGATGCCCATTAGCAGCTTTTTTGTTTTCTCCTTGTCGAAAATTTTGTAAACTTCATCATCAATGAATATTTTTAATCTATCTTGATCCTTCAATTATGATCTACTTCCTTTGTTCGAACTGCTGTGAACTGCCAGTCGATAGGATTATGTATAGTAGGTTACGCTAGATAGGACCGTGATGCTGTCCTAAGCAACGACAAACCGATATTCGATGGTAGCGCGGATTTTAGTTGCTATCGTAAATGCGAGGTGCGGGTCCTCGGTGCCAACACATAGTTGGTTTTTACGGCCGACGCTGAGCGTCGGTCTTAGGTGCCAACGCAGAGTTGGTCTGTCTGCCGGAGTGGATCCGGTCTTTTGCTGCCGACGCTGGGCGCCGGTCTTGGGTGCCAACGCGGAGTTGGTCTTTGAGGGAGCGGATCCGGTCTTTTGCCGACGCTGGGCGCCGGTCTTAGATGCCAACGCGGAGTTGGTCTTTGACTGCCGGAACGGATCCGGTCTTTTGCTGCCGACGCTGGCGCCGGTCTTTGCCAACGCGGAGTTGGTCTTTGAGCCGGAGCGGATCCGGTCTTTGCCGACGCTGGGCGCCGGTCTTAGATGCCAACGCGGAGTTGGTCTTTGACTGCCGGATCCGGTCTTTTGCTGCCGACGCTGGGCGCCCAACGCGGAGTTGGTCTTTGATGGGCCGACGCTGGGCGCCGGTCTTACCAACGCGAGTTGGTCTTTGACTGCCGGAGCGGATCCGGTCTTTTGCTGCCGAGCTGGGCGCCGGTCTTAGATGCCAACGCGGAGTTGGTCTTTGACTGCCGGATCCGGTCTTTTGCTGCCGACGCTGGGCGCCGGTCTTAGATGCCAACGCGGAGTTGGTCTTTGACTGCCGGAACGGATCCGGTCTTTTGCTGCCGACGCTGGGCGCGGTCTTAGATGCCAACGCGGAGTTGGTCTTTGACTGCCGGAACGGATCCGGTCTTTTGCTGCCGACGCTGGGCCGGTCCAACGCGGAGTTGGTCTTTGAGAGCGGATCCGGTCGCTGGGCGCCGGTCTTAGATGCCAACGCGGAGTTGGTCTTTGACTGCCGGAGCGGATCCGGTCTTTTGCTGCCGACGCTGGGCGCGGTCTTAGATGCCAACGCGGAGTTGGTCTTTGATGCCAGCTCCGTCTTTTTGCTGCCGAGCTGGGCGCCGGTCTTAGATGCCAACGCGGAGTTGGTCTTTGACTGCCGGATCCGGTCTTTTGCTGCCGACGCTGGGCGCCGGTCTTAGATGCCAACGCGGAGTTGGTCTTTGACTGCCGGAGCGGATCCGGTCTTTTGCTGCCGACGCTGGGCGCCGGTCTTAGATGCCAACGCGGAGTTGGTCTTTGACTGCCGGAGCGGATCCGGTCTTTTTGCCGACGCTGGGCGCCGGTCTTAGATGCCAACGCGGAGTTGGTCTTTGACTGCCGGAACGGATCCGGTCTTTTGCTGCCGACGCTGGGCCGGTCTTTGCCAACGCGGAGTTGGTCTTTGACTGCCGCGGATCCGGTCTTTTGCTGCCGAGCTGGGCGCCGGTCTTAGATGCCAACGCGGAGTTGGTCTTTGAGTGCCGGAGCGGATCTCTTTTGCTGCCGATGCTGGGCGCCGGTCTTAGATGCCAACGCGGAGTTGGTCTTTGAGTGCTCCGGTCTTTTGCTGCCGACGCTGGGCGCGGTCTTTGCCAACGCGGAGTTGGTCTTTGAGTGCCGGAGCGGATCCGGTCTTTTGCTGCCGACCGCCGGTCTTTGCCAACGCGGAGTTGGTCTTTGAGTGCCGGAGCGGATCCGGTCTTTTGCTGCCGACGCTGGGCGCCGGTCTTTGCCAACGCGGAGTTGGTCTTTGAGTGCCGGAGCGGATCCGGTCTTTTGCTGCCGACGCTGGGCGCCGGTCTTGATGCCAACGCGGAGTTGGTCTTTGAGTGCCGGAGCGGATCCGGTCTTTTGGACGCTGGGCGCCGGTCTTTGCCAACGCGGAGTTGGTCTTTGAGTGCCGGAGCGGATCCGGTCTTTTGCTAAACATACTCATTCGAAATAAGAACGTCTATTATTCATGCATCAAACAGATTCAAATAACGATAGAATTCTATTGATAGTACCGTCGTAAATTGTCGGCATTCCAAGTTCGAGGGAGCAGCTTCCCGTCTAGCTCTTCGACTTTATATGCCCCATGGTGGAGTACCTCTTTGACACGGTATGGTCCTTCCCATTTTGGTGCCAGCTTGCCCCCTTCCGTTGGCTTTGATACTTCAGCTCTTCGTAGGACCAGGTCTCCTGGCCGGAATGTCTTGGGTCGCACCCGAGAGTTGTAGTGTTTGGCCACTCGCTGACGGAACGCTGCCATACGAAGTGCGCTTGATCTCGCAATTCTTCCACCAAATCCAGATCAGCCCTTAGCTGGTTGGAGTTGCTTTCTTCGTGGTATAATTCCGTCCGGGGACTAGGAGCTCCTATTTCTACGGGGATGACCGCCTCGGTCCCAAAGACCAAGCTAAAAGGGGTTTCCCCTGTGGGTGCTCGCGGTGTCGTATGGTAGGCCCACAACACACTGGAAAGTTCTTCCACCCAGCGCCCTTTACAGCTATCTAGCCGAGCCCGGAGCCCTTGGAGGATGATGCGATTGGTCACCTCGGCTGCGCCGTTGGTTTGGGGATGCCCTACGGAGGTGAATCGGTGACGGATGCCTAGGCCCTCGCAGAATTCTCGGAAGGCCGTGTTATCAAACTGTCGGCCGTTGTCTGTAACAGGGTGTGTGGTAACCCAAACCGACACACCACAGATTTCCAGAAGAAAGCCCTTACTTTGGCTTCCGTGATTTTAGCAAGAGCTTCCGCCTCGATCCATTTAGTGAAATGATCGACGGCCACAACTAGGAACTTACGTTGTCCGGAGGCAGGAGGGAAAGGTCCCAGGATGTCCATGCCCCATTGTGCAAAGGGCCACGGTGCAGCCAGGGGGGTCAGCTGGGACGCCGGTTGATGTTGGACGTTGGCATGACGCTGGCAGCTGTCACATCTTTTGACGAGTTCAGAGGCGTCCTCTTTCATTGTCAACCAATAATACCCCTGACGTAGAGCTTTGTATGCAAGGGCCCTGCCCCCCAGATGGCTTCCGCATATCCCCTCGTGTATCTCTCGCAAAATATAGTTGGCGTCGGTGGGACCGACACACCTGAGGATAGGGTATGAGAATGACCTTCGGTAGAGCTTTCCTTCCATAAGGAAGAACTTCGGGGCTCGTCTTTTAAGTTTCCTAGCTTCGGCAGGGTCTTCTGGGAGGATGCCATCAGTAAAGTATTGAACGTAGGCGTCCATCCAGGAGGGCTCCAGCTCCACCGGCAAAGTTTCTCTTGGTACCTCAATGCTTGGGACTTCTAAATGCTCCACATAAGCCTTTCCCAACATCCCGTCAACCGAGGCGGCGAGATGGGATAGGGCGTCGGCTCTGGCATTCTCTTGTCGAGGAATGTAGCTGACGCTGAAGTGAGTGAATGGGGAAACCATTGAGTGCACCGCGTCTAAGTAGCGGGCCATGATGGGATCCTTTGCCTCGTACTCCTTTGTAATCTGGCCAGCAACCAGTTGGGAGTCGGTGAAGGCCCTAAGGCGTTTCACCCCAAGCTCCGAGCCAACCTTACACCGGATAACAAAGCTTCATATTCCGCCTGATTGTTAGTAGCTGGAAAGAGGAAGCGAAGTGCACATTCAGTCACAACCCCGTCCGAGTTGGCCAAGATGAGGCCTGCTCCGCTCCCTTGAGAGTTAGATGCCCCATCCACGTGGAGAACCCACTCATCTTCGCTGGTTCCAAGGGGCTGAATGTCCGTAGGAGGTTCTTCAGGTGGCTCCATTCCCCAAGTACATTCAACCAAAAAATCTGCCAGAACCTTGGGACTTCATAGCCGACCGGGGGCGGAAAGATATATCGAACTCCCCCAGCTTGAGGGCCCACCTTGCCAGCCGGCCGGAAGTATCTGGACGAGCCAGAACCGCCTTCAGAGGCTGGTCTGTGATCACCGCGATCGGGTGGGCTTGGAAGTATGGCCGCAATCGCTGGGCAGACACGATCAATGAGAAGACAATTTTCTCCATGTTTGAGTAGCGGGTCTCTGCATCATGAAGTACCTTACTCGTATAATACACTGGCCTTTGTGTGCCGCTAGTGTCCATACGGACTAGCACGGAGCTAACAGCTTCGGGAGAGGCCGCAAGGTATAGAAGGAGCTCTTCTCCGCTCATCGGCTTGGCTAACAGTGGTGGGGTAGATAAGAATGTCTTTAACCCTTCGAACGCCTCTTGGCATTCTTTGGTCCACTCGAACTCGTTGATTCGGCGAAGCGCCTTGAAGAAAGGCAGACACCTTTCAGCAGACTTGGATAGGAAGCGGCTTAGGGCGGCTACTCTTCCTGTCAAGCGTTGTACTTCCTTCTTATTGGCAGGAGGCCTCATGTCCAAGATGGCTTGGACTTTGTCTGGGTTTGCTTCGATCCCCCTCCGGGTCACCATGAAACCCAAAAACTTCCCAGCGGTCACCCCGAATGCACATTTGCGAGGGTTTAGCTTCATCTGATACCGACGAAGGCTGTCAAAAGTTTCTGCTAGGTCTGCGATGTGGTCACCGGCATGAACGCTTTTCGTCAGCATGTCATCCACATATACTTCCATGTTACGTCCTATCTGACCTTCAAAGACCTTGTTCATCAACCTCTGGTAAGTAGCTCCCGCATTCTTTAACCCGAAAGGCATTACCTTGTAGCAATACAACCCCTTTTCGGTTATGAAGGAGGTAGCTTCTTCATCCGCCGGGTTCATCCGGATCTGGTTGTATCCAGAGAAAGCATCCATGAAGCTAAGAACCTCATGGCCGGATGTAGCGTCCACCAGTTGATCGATTCGAGGCAGGGGGAAGCTGTCTTTGGGCATGCCTTGTTTAGGTCGGTGAAGTCTACGCACATTCTCCAACTTCCATTGGCCTTGCGGACCAGAACCACATTAGCCAACCATTCGGATAGTGGACCTCCCGAATATGGCCTGCAGCCATTAACTTGCGAATCTCTTCGTCGATGGCTTTCTGCCTGTCCGGAGCGAAGTTTCTCTTTTTCTGTCGGACAGGCCGACACCCTGGCTTGAGGTTAAGTTGGTGGGTGATTACTTCTTCAGGGACGCCCGGCATGTCTGAGGATGACCATGCAAAAACGTCCGTGTTGGCCCGCAGGAAGGTAAGAAGTTGATGACGTACTTCCTCTGGGAGCGATGCCCCCAGCTGAACAGTCCTTGCTGGGTCATCACCCAAGGGGAGGGTTAGAAGGTGCTCTGCCGGCTCTCCCCTTCTTCCCAACTCCCTAGGATCGAGTGACTCAGAGGCTGTCGCTGACTCTGCGTTCAGCGGGCTGGGCGACAGATGGTAGCAAGGCGGAAGTGGGCTTTGCTCCCCCTTCATTTCTCCGATCCCTTCATTGGTGGGAAACCTTACCAATAATCTCTTAGTGGAGATCACGGCATCCAGCAGATTCAGCCCCGGTCTTCCCAAGATGGCGTTATAAGCCAGCGGGACCCGGACCACCAAGAAGTTTATGACCACGGTGCTCTGACATGGAGGAGTTCCAGCCGTGACCGGGAGAGCAATTTCGCCTTCGACGCTCACTGAGTCTCCCGTGAAACCCATTAGCGGTGTGGCAACGGGTCGGAGTAAAGACCTTGATAAGTTCATCCGAACAAAAGCGTCATAACTCAAGACGTCCACAGAGCTCCCACTATCAATTAGAATTCTTTTACAGGGTGTTTAGCTATAGTCATGGACACCACGACGCTGTCGTCATGTTTATTAACTACCCCATCTAGATCCTTTCCGAAGAAAGGTATTACAGAGTCTATTCCCTCTCGCGGTCTCTTCGAACCACCATCCGCTCCCCAAGAGATCATAGCTATGGTCTTTTCAGTTGGGGTATTGTCCACGCCAGCCGGGCGACCTGGGGGCACCGCGGAGCCCGTCGCGGGAGATTGCCTCTTCGAACAAACTTGCCCAGGTGGCCTTGCTGAACCAGCTCCTCGATGGCCTTTTTTAGATGGCGGCAGTCTTCGGTGTCGTGGCCGTAGTCTCGGTGATACGGCAGTAAAACTCCTTGTTGCGGGGACCCCCAGACTTCAAGGGAGTCGGACGCTTGAAATACGGTTCTTCCTCAATCTCCAGCAGGATGTGAGAGATGGGAGCCATGAGAGGAGTGAATTGCTCTTTAGGAACCAGCGCCTGCGGCCGGCGATCTGAGCGTCGTGGAGGCTCGGGCTTTCGTGGTTGTGTACCAGCACGGTCAGAAGGCGGTGGTTTATTACCGGGGTTCTTGTCAGCTTCTCTCCTGGAAGAATCTGCTTCGTCAGCACGGATGTACTTCTGTGCTCGGCTCAGAAGCTCGGCGTAGGAGCGCGGAGGCTTCTTATCCAGGGAATAGGCGAATCTGGACGGGCGAAGTCCTCTCTTCAGGGCCAAGGTGGCGACGGAGTCCTCCAGGTTGTATACTTCCAGCGCTGCTTCCTTAAATCGAGCGACGAAATCCTTTAAGGTCTCGCCACTCCTTTGCTGGACAGCAAAAAGGCTATCGGCAACTCGTGGGATCTTTCGACAGGCATCAAAATGAGCCAGGAAGGATCGTTCAAGTTGCCGAAAAGAGTTGATGCTGCGGGGGGGCAGCCGGGAGTACCACGCGCGCGCCGCCTTACGGAGCGTGGCCGGGAAGGCGACGCATAATAAGGAATCCGTCGCTCCCTGGACCTGCATGAGGACTTTGTAGCTTTCCAGATGGTCCAGGGGGTCCGTCGTTCCATCATATGGATCCAATTGAGGGAGACGAAACCGGGGGGGACAGGTTCCTCCATGATATGGCGAGACAGCGGGGGGCGATGCTCATACTCCGCTGCATAGGGATCGGCGATCCGACGGCTGAGTTCGTCCAACCGCCGATGGTACTCGTCAAGCCTTTGCTCAGCCCGTCGGGTGGTTCTTCGGGGAGTGTTACCTCGGGATGAGTCGGAAGAAGAAGATTGCCGGCGCAAAGAATGTGCCCGCTTGGCCTCCTTTTCTTCCGGTCGGTGATGGGAACGGCCAGAGCGACGGGAGGGAGACCGTCGCCGCTTTGAGGTCCCTTGGGATGATTCGGAAGAAGAAGATCGCCGGCGCAACGAATGTGCCCGCCTGGACTCCTTTTCTTCCGGTCGGCGGTGGGAGTGACCGAGGCGATGGGAGGAGACCGTCGTCGCTTCGAGGTCCCTTGATGATGAGGTTCAGGGGGCGAACGATGAGAAACCTCAGGCGGGGTTCCTCCCTGGTGAGACTGAACTGTTCCTCGCACCCCTTCGCCCATCGCAGGGGGTTGAGTTACAGCAGCCACATGACGCTCTTGCAGCCCCCGGACCATCATCGTCAGATCCTGGACCTGATGAGCTAGGACATCAAGTCGGTCGGTTGGCTTGTCGGTGCGAGGGGTGGAGCAGGGGGGTTGACCTCCGAATGCTCAACTCGCGGGATGTGCCCGGCTGCTTGGCTGGAGGAGGCCTCTTGCGCTCGCGTGGTCACCATCGCTTCCTTTGCAAAGCTGGAGGGGTTCCAAGGAGAATTTTTGACTTGGCTTGCCCCCCCTTCCTGGCGCGCCAATCTGTTACGGCCGACTCACGTATGATGAACGTCGGGCAGGCTGGAATCACTGGGTGTGTAGAAGGGCCGTCGTCTTCCTCCAAGAGCCTTGGTCCTTTGGAAAAGGCCGCCGTTTTCCTCCAAGAACCTGCAAAAAGTCCCGGACCGGTGGTTCCGCGTGGACCCTCCGACGCCCAAGTTAGTGAGTCGTCGAACAGGGATATAATCTTTTTAGAACTGTTCTCCAGCAAGTTTTATTTTGAGAGGGAGAAAAGAGAGTCCCCTTGCATGGAGCTCGGTTCCTCCTTTTATACCTGTTGGGGATCCGTATACCTTGGTCTGTTGGAACCGTCGGAACTGTTCCGTTGTGATGTTTCATCGAACGGTAGGTTGTTGGACTGTTGCTGGATAAGGGCCGCTTATAGCGGTAACTGCTGATCAGGCTGACCCGCCCGAGCTATTCGGCAGTAGTCCTTAGATCGCGGGGTCAGTTGCCTAAGACTAATCCTCGTATGAAGATCGACACTGGGGGTCGACGTTGTGTGGCAATGCCGGATGCCGGAACTAAAGCTTCAGTACTAGGATTTATTATTAAGGCCAACACCTGTGGCCAATGTTGGAGGCCGCTGCTGATGGCTGACGCTGGGGGCCGACGCGGAGGCCGACGCCGGGGCCGGCGCTGGTGGCCGACACTGGCTGTCTGACTCAAGAGGCCGACGCTGGAGGCCGACGCCGGGGGCCGGCGCTGGTGGCCGACACTGGCTGTCTGGCTCAAGAGACCGACGCTGGAGGCCGACGCCGGGGCCGGCGCTGATGGCCGACACTGGCTGTCTGGCTCAAGAGGCCGACGCTGGAGGCCGACGCCGGGGGCCGGCGCTGGTGGCCGACACTGGCTGTCTGGCTCAAGAGACCGACGCTGGAGGCCGACGCCGGGGCCGGCGCTGGTGGCCGACACTGGCTGTCTGGCTCAAGAGGCCGACGCTGGCTGTCTGGCTCTAAGGCCGACCCTGGCTGTCTGGCTCTGAGGCCGACGCTGGCTGTTTTTGGGGTTTTGTTGTCATATCATTGCTTTCAGAAATCATGCAGAAGATAATAATACTCCAGGGGAAACGGTCAGCCGTATCACATCCGACGAATTTGTTGTTCTATTTCTGAAAGGAAATAAGTTCTGTCTAGTTTGTGAAGAATTCCATGAGATCTCCCTAGAGAGTGAATTGCTCAAGGTCCCAAAGTCCCTCATTTGGGTTAAGTCCTGAGAAGGATTGTGGCAGGCCACCTGTGAGTTGACTGAAGGACAGCTACAGCTAGGTGAGATTTGCAGAGAGGCGAGTATAAAAGACATACCGAATTTCCTAAAAATTAGAGTTTTAATTCTGACAAACTTTACCTTTAACGGCAAGAATTTGTTTTTAATTCTTATAGGATACAAGTTTTAATCCTAGTAGGATATGGCTGATCTTTTCTCTATATAAACATGCCTAACCCTTTTAAAGATGAAGCCAAATGAAAAAAAAGATGATGAGTTTAGAAAAGGTGTTTTGATTCTATTAGTTGTATAGAGGCCTAGCGTGTCAACGAGAAAGAGAGAAAAAAAAAAAAAGAAAAAAGAAGAAAGGTTTAAGCATAGGCTCTTAACTTATTATTATTTGTAATATATATTTTTAATTTTTTTTCACTATTATTACTTATTTTGCCTTAATGTTATTTAGATCTTAAGCCAGTGTATTTGAACTATATCAAAAATGTATCATTCTTATCAAAGATATAGGTTTTAAAATTGATGATTTACTTATTTATAGCTTAATATAGTTGAGGAGTTTTTAGTAATATATGCTACAATGTAAGCATTTTGAATTTTTGTTTTTTTAATGGTTCAACGCATGAATCATCATGGCTAATACTACTAACATATCTCTTATCATAATCAAAAAATTTAATAGCATCAATTATATTTATTGAAAGTTTTGCATCAAGTTAATAGGATAGCTAAAGTAATGCCATTGAAAACTTCTAATAATATAGAAGTAAAAAAGGAAATTAAAAGATTAAAATTAAAAAAAAATAAATATTTTAAATTAATATTAATAAAAATAATTATTAATATTTAAGATATAAAAGAGAAGAAAGCTTGGTGCATGGAGGAGCCAAATCGTCGGTCCATGTTGACGGGCACTTGACCCTTGTGACACCAATATCTTATCGTCTGACGGCTAGGGTCACATAATTAATGTATATGACCACAATATATATGACATGAATTACTGCTATTTTCAATCACAAGCAACTGCGACCACCGAGTTGGAGTGATTGATTTCATTGACAAGTAACGGACGAAAGAAATCTCCTCATTTCCTTAAGGATATGCATGGTGGAGCCACAACATCAATCATGGCCTTCTTAGAAAAATTGGAAATACTCCATTTTGATAGACCGATGTTTTAACTCATATACATGTCAGTTGTGAGGTGACCGTGATGCAAGAGTTTGAAATATTTTGTATTACATATTAATTTAGAAGAATTCTTAGGTTTAAACCGATTCGAAACCAAGGTCCACCACTTCTAGAACTCGATGCCGCAACCCAACTTCTAGAGACTCGTAATTTTTTTTAATATCAAGCCAGAGGTTTCGTTCTAAACCGAAACCCATATGTATCTAATTAATGTACGATCTATTAATGAAGTCATGTTGGGTGTTGGTAATAAAAGTGCATGCCACATCTGAATTGGGTGAAGTAGACTGGATTCAAGTAGCCTTAAAAAAATCAAACATCATACGAAGTAATCAAGCTAAAATAATTCTGATTAATTATTCTATAAATATCCCAATTATTTATTCTATATCATGATTTTCACGATTAATTTTCTAATATTTACCAAATAATTTTGATTTTGAAAATAACATGATAAAGTAGGTGATTTAACTCTACCTTTAGTTAAAACCTTGACCTACATGGCTTGATACGATGAGACAGGAATATCATCTTAAATTTTGACATGACATACATTAATACCTGTTTAGTTTTTTTAAAAAAAATTTATGTACAGGTTGCATTGCATATTTTCTGAATGGGTGTCTAATTTAATAACAACAGTGTTGGAATATCATAATTTTTTTGACTTTCTAAATGGATGTCTTAATTTTATAACTATCGTAAGTTTACAACTGAAGTATCATATTAAAATTTAACGTAATGTGCATTAATACTCGTTCAGCTTTTTTTTACAATTTGTGTACACAAACGTGTCTTAGTTTTATAACTATGGTATCGTAAATTTACAACTAGGATGTCGTAATTTTTTTTGATTTTCTTAATGGTTGTCTTAATTTTATAACTACTATATCGTAAGTTTACAACTAGGATGTCCTCTTAAATATTGACGTGACGTGAATTAGTACCCATCTAACTTTGATTTTTGGAATTTACGTACAGACATATTTTTTGAATGGATATAGTAATTTTATAACTACGGTATCGTAAATTTATAACTAGGATATCGTAATTTTTTTGACTTTTTGAATGTGTATCGTAATTTTAAAACTAGGGTATCGTAATTTTTTTTATCGATATATAGTAAATTATTTTATATTTATTTAATAAATATTCTGTGCCGATAAGAAGAAGCAATGTAGTTGATGTAAAACTTATTGCAGTTGATTCGGTATACAAACTACAAGTCTTTTCAAGAGATTAGACCAATCCAGTCAAGCAAGACCGAACCAAGCCCATAAGAAAAGCCGTGCAGAGCCGAGCCGGTCGGAACTCCGCTCAGCGCTGACCGGGCCTCGCGAGCAGCGTGCCTTTCGAGCAACCGGCATAGCGGACCGACCAAGACCGACCCTATCGCCACGCCCGCACAATCTGATTCAGCCCTGTGATCAAATCATCAGTTGCCACGTACACCCCAATTCCTCCAACGGCTAGTTCACCGGCTTCCTTGATACTGCCACGTGTCCTGATGTACACGTTTATCCCCCAGTTTTGACCGCGGTTTGAAGAACGGGCTGCCAGCTAAAAGGCGCGGTCTTTGGAGAGCAGCGGGAGGGAACCCAAAATTTTGGCAGATATTTTTGCCTTCGAAGAAGTATGGCGGCTTTTCCGGGGCTTTCCAGAGTTATCCCGCTTATTTATTATTTTCTATTTTATACATATCTCGAAACGTTTGATTTTTAATTATTATTATTTTTTTTTTTTTGGCCTTTCTCGACTATATATGAGCAGAGCCGGTCTTTTGGCTCCTGAAGGAGGCTGGAGGCGTTCCGACCAAGTTCTTTTCAGGAAACCAGAGCTGTGGATTCAACAGGGAATTCAGGCGTTCAGAAGCGTTGATTTCTTCATCAGGATTTGGTATCAGGTGTGCACCATTGCTTTTTCTCTTTTCCGTTCAAAACTCGTTTCATTTGGATTCTATGGGAGAATTATTTACTTTAGATAACATTCTATAAAATATTTACGCTTGATCTTTGAAAACAAATTAAAAAGAAGGAAAATTGGTTTGTTTCTGTGGTTCACTCAAACCCAATAGAATTTATAGGTCCTCGGCAATTTCTTGTTTTTGGTTTAAATTTTACGGAGCTTTGGGTTTAAACTTATTATTCTCTGCATTTATGGTGAGTTTTGACTGGTTATGATTTCCTTGAATCGTTTGATTGTGCCGTTTCTGAAGTTTTGGGTGCTCTGGGGCTTTTATCTCTTCTCTGTTTTAATCTAACGGGGAAAAGGAACATTTGCTGAGATGTTCGTAAGCTTTAATTTTTAAGTAGTTGTAGCTAATTCCATGTTTTTATTTTCTGATGTGCAGAGTGAATTCCAATTAAGCTTGAAATTCGGATACTTTTCAAGCTTGTGAAATATATATAAGAATGGCATTAGGACAGGTTCAGCATGAAGCATCTATGACTTCTCGCACGCGTATTTTAGGAAAAAGAGGGTCTTGATTTCAAACAATTTGGATTCATCCGAGTTATCTTCTCCATTAAGTGGACCGTTGCGAAAAAGGCGTGGTACAAGGTCGCGCCTGGAGAACACTAGTCGCCTTGAGTTGCTGCCCCAAGATCTCTTGGTAGATTCCCCAAGCCTCTAATAAGCTTAAAAGATAAAGTAAACGCAGAACAGGACTCTGCGCTTCAAATATCTAACAATGTGTATGTTCTGATTTCGTAGGTTAAGATACTATGCAAGGTGAATCGTAGCGACTTGAAACGGCTCCTTTTGGTATCCAAGTTTGTCCATAGAGCGGTAAGTCTCACTGCTTGACGGGCCTTTTGATGGCAAGCTAATTCTATTTGATGAAAGTTCTGACGGGTTTCTTCTCTCGTTGCTTCAGACTTCGATTGCTAAGGAGGTGCATTTTTCTTTTAGCACTCCATATTCGAAGCCTGTCTTCGGGAGGGGAAGAGAGGTTGGAGAGATTGATTTTGAAGCTAATGAAGAGGCGCAAAATGCACCAAAGCAACAGAGGGTTGCAAGATCAAGGATAGATGGAAAAACACTGTCAAGTGTTGCTGTTGCCCTCTTCACATCACCAGAGGAGCAGTGGCCAAAGAATGGATTGGCTGAAGAGATGTAGATATGAAATTTAGTAGTTTTTGTTCATGTAAGCCTTATGTAGACATTATACTAGGTGGGCTTTTTTTTGTCTTCCATAGGCTCTGTTTCTACAGTTGTATTCTGTTGTTTTGTGTAGTAGTAGTCTGCCAACGTTAAGTCACTGTGGAAGCCTTTCTTCAAAATGCATTTATTGAAGAGAAATGGCTTCCTTTGATGCATGGAACTAGATGTAGGAATGATGTTAGAAGAGTATTTCTCTCTTCTATGCAGATAAATATGTTGTACAGTAGGAGGATCAAATTGTATTCGAGGGCTTATCATTCTTTATACATAAGGAGAGTAAAATCATGGTCTAATATTTGTTTATTCGATGTATTTCTTTCAATTATACTTCATTACTTTGTTCCTTGTGGATTAACTTTGTATCTTGCTTCTTTTTGTTCAGTTCTTTACATGCCAGTGAAAGCTAGCTTTTGATATCCCTGCTGGTGGTTATGCTATAGGTATTTGCTTTGTAATTAGAGGGAATGCAAGCTTTATATGTTCCCTAGCTTTTATTAAGAGAGAAATGACAACTACAAGTGGACATTAATTTTGACATGGTTGAAATGTCTTGCTCTTGAGAAATCAGAAGCTCACGTTCTTAGGATAGTTTGCAACAGTGAATTTCCTTGTACTTCACAAAATTAATCACTTAATTGGGTGATCTTCCATAAATTAAATATAGAATTTACCCTTTCTCGCTCTCTCTTTCTTTTTTTATGGCAAAAGGTAGAAGACAAGATTTTCAGAGGGCAGAGAAGGATAAAAGCAGGGACAGAGGAGGGAGGGGGGAATTTACAAGAAAACAGGGAGGATGATACTGGCTGAGAAGATGCGGATCCTAGTCAAACCTCCGTCCTGGATAGCTAGATCTCATCCAGAAGTTCCTTTCTACAGCTGAGGAATGACTGATATGGATCACCATTGCACAGATCATGGTTATGTCTCTGGAACATTACAGGCCATGGGTGGCAAAAGAAGAGAAAGCAAGTTGTTGCTAAGAAGAGATGCCTCAGATTTGCATAAATTTGACTAAGCTTGCAGAGTGAAGATAGGTTTGAACAAAACCAAGTCTGCTGGCAGAGACTTCTTTCTAAATATCCTTTCATTTCTTTTGTCCAAATTAAAAAATATATATAATTATTTATAATTTAAATATCAACTTGGTCCTAAATAAAGCAGAGGGGGAGGAAATAGATTCATGTAGCCGACCCTATGTAGTTGAGAAAAGGCTTAAATGAGTTGAGTTGAGTTCTTTCTGTCCAAATTCGACGGCAAACCGCACCAACAATTTGATCCCATCCTTAGATCAGCGGAGACGGTTCTCCATTTCAACAACAGATCTTGCTTGAAATGTTTAGATGGGATAGGATCAAGAGCCATACCTTTTTTAAAAGGAACATTTCAAGAACAAGTGATAAGTTGTTTCTAGAGCTGCTCACAAAGAGAATAACCTGCATTGGTAGGCTAGCTTTTTTTTCACTAAATTATCACCCGTGTGAAGTTTATTTCTTATTAATCCTCCACAATTCAGAAATTTGTAGAAAGATTTCACGGAGAAGATTTCATTTTTGGTGAACTTACAAATTGGGTGTCTTTAGTTCTGGAATATCTAACAGGAGCAAGCAACTCAAGAAGATATATGAGCTGTTGGGCTTCTCTTGCAATCCACAAACTTTGACTATCCAACAGAAAGATCGTCAGCTCTATTGAACGCTATTGAGCAATTGCTTTTTACTGATCTTTGGTGAAGACATGAATAGAGACACCAAAGGGGCATGACCAGTCCAAGTGTCTTCCAAAATTGGATATTTCCATTTCCTAATTTGAAAGAGGAGCAGTTCTATAAGCCATCTTGGTTTTTATAATATCTTTCCATTTAGGGGATAAGTTAACCATCGATTTATAAGCCCTAGAGGGCACTGGCACGGCTCAGCCCCACCGTGCCTCTAAAATTACCGTGCCGTGCCTGGCATGGCCTAGTAACAAATGGGCCATGCTAGGTACAGCATGGTAAAAAAAAAATCAGGCCTGGTAGGACCCGTGGCATAAAATGAGCCTGAGTCATGCCGGACCCGAGGCCACGGGCTTGAGCCATGCTGTGCCTGGCATGGCCCATGATGGGCCATGCCTCAGGCCGTGCCAGCACGGCCATGCCGTGCCAGGCACAAGCCCATGTGGGCCTGGGCCGTGCCGTGCCATGGGTGGCACGGCCTAGTACCTACCTCTAATGAGCCCTCAGTCTCATTTTCCTTTTAGCATGGTATAGACTGCATACTTGCCTCTTTCAAGAGTTGAGAGGCCCATTATTCCAAGCCTACTTAACTAAGAGAGACAAGTTCAAATTGCAGATATTTTTGACTTCAAGATTGCCTTCCTTCTTCTTGCGCATGCTCTCCTAATTAACTAAATAGTTGAAATCACTAATTATAGCTTTCCTTCTGAAGATAAGCAAACCAAACCAGATAAAGGTCTGCATTATACTTCAAGGTTAAAGTGAAATGTGAAGGGGAACTAGGCAAACTAGGCTATATCCCTTGACAAAGCTATCTGCTTTGCAAAGACAATAGTTAAAATATTAATTGTTCTTAATTAATAGGAGAAATGCTATGTTAAGCTAGCAAATCCTATATCCATTTATTAGACCTATCTCGAAATACTATGATCATGTTTCAGTCTTTGGTTCAATGGTAATACAAATATTAGTCAAGATGGTGCATGTTTTTGAAATCAGAAACTGCATTTTGCCTTTATTAACTTTTCGTAACTTATAGGCTCAGTCGTTCTTTGCCTAAAGGAGATGCCATTTTGTTGGCAATAAAGGATGGTGTCAGATCTACCCTCTATTAATGAAAGATACTTATCACAATATACCGCAGCTAAAAAGGAGCAAGGTTTGGATAGCACTTATACAAAATGCATGTGAGTATTTGGTAGGATTTTTGACCAGCCAGAATAATTGAAAAAAATTGGAGTAACCCTCTCGCATCAATATTTGAGACTTAGGAATCTTCATCATGTACGAACCTTTCAGAGATCAAGATATATTTCTTATTAATGGAGATTAGCATAGAATCAATTCACTTTCTCTCTATTAGCATATATGCAAAACAAGGAACTTAAAATCATTCTCTTCTAAATCCTATAGACTAAAATTAAATATATGCGGAAATATGAGATCAATATATTATCATGAAAATAATGAAGTAAATCATGATTGATACATAAATACCTCCAGCCATTGCTCCACGGTTGACTTTCTTCCAGATGAGGGTAAACTCTTCCATACCTTACGGTCTCTCTCAACGATGATGTAAACTTTCTTGTCAAGACCAGACGCAGGGACCTTTCCGTTTTTATATTTCTTTATGCTTTATCTGTCCATCATGGAGCGCTTCAAACGGATATGGTTGAGGGATGCTTATCTTAATCGTGGATTCAAATTTTAAATTCACATAATTCCTCGATATCGGAATATAGGACCATCTTAATCGTATCTAATCGATATGCTTAATGGAGAAAAAACTGATATTCTCCCACTTAGTCTGTATATTCTATTACTATAGTAAGAAACAAAATATATGAATCATGGCAATAGGTCCTCTTAAAATCGAGTATTATTTACCATGTATCATAATATATTATATTTCCTAAACATAAACCCATATAACTTAATGAATAAATCTCATGTTTATTCTAGGTCCAACTTAATAATGCTCATCACAAAATAAATGTGTACACTAAATAATTGAATGTGAAAAAACATCACAACCATAAAAGAGTTTCATTGTACAAGATATTATGGGACTAACTTCCATTCGTACCACATGATCCTTAAAATTCTTAATTGGCATGCCTTTAGTCAAAGGTCAGCTATCATCAATTCAGTTCTAATATGTTCTATGACCACTTTATTTTCTTTAACACGTTCTTTTATGGCTAAATACTTAATATCGATGTGTTTACTTCGACTACACTCTTGTGATTTTTTAGCCAAAAATATAGCAACTGAATTATCATAGTATAATTTAATTGGCCTAGCAATAGAATCAACAATTCTAAGCCCTGAGATAAAACTCTTCAATCATACACCGTGCAATATAGCCTTAAAACAAGCAATGAACTCTGCTTGCATATATATATATATATATAGTAGAGGTAGCAGTTAGATATGTACCTCATGACCTTTTAGCAGCTCTTCAGTAGTCTAAATCTGGATTACTATGATATCTTCCTAATATTCCAACTGCAAATGCTATGTCAGGCCTTGTACAGACCTGAGCATACATCAAGTTACCAACAACTGAGGCATATGGAATGTTATTCATTTTCTCCCTCTCAAGGTCATTCCTTGGGCACTGACTCAAATTGAATCTGTCACCATTGACTATGGAAGCTATACTTTGTGAACAATTTTTTATCCAAAATCTCTCTAAAATTTTGTTGATATAGATTTCTTGAGATAGACCTAAAACACCTCGAAGTCTCTCTCTGAATTTTAATGCCAATGACATAAGAGGCATCACCCATATCTTTCATATCAAAATTCTCAGAGAGAAATTGTTTTACCTTATGTAACATACCTTTATCATTGGTTGCAAGTAAAATATCGTTTATATATAGGATCAAAAAATAAATTTTGCTTTCACTGACCTTCTGGTATATACATTGATCCGATGTTCTCTACAAATCCAAATGAAGAAACACATCATGAAATTTTTTAAGTACCATTGTCGAGAGGCTTGTTTCAACCCATATATAGATCTCTTAAGCTTGCATACCAATTGCTCATTATCACTAGAGGAAAAACCTTCAGGTTGTTTCATATAAACCTCTTCCTCTAGATCTTCATTGAGAAATGTAGTTTTTACATTCATTTATTGCAACTCTAAATCAAAATGCGTAACAAGTGCCATGATATGCAAAAGGAATCTTTCTTAGATACAGGAGAAAGTGTCTCTTTGTAATCAATTCCATTCCTTTGAGTGAATCCCTTAGTAAAGAGTCTTACCTTATATCGCTCAATGTTACCTAATGAGTCTTTCTTGGTCTTAAAGACCCATTTACAGCCAATGGCTTTTGCTCCATCAGGCAACTCAACAAGATCCCAGACTCCATTAAATGCCATAGAATTCATCTCATCTTTCATAGCATCATACCATAATTGGATTCCTTACAATTCATGGCTTATGAAAATGTTTCAGGATCATTTTCAGCTTCAATATTATAGTTCGACTCTTGAAGATACGCAATATAGTCACTAAAATTGCTGATTTCTTTTCTCTTGTAGATCTTCTTAATGTTGTAACAACTTTTTCTAGCGAAGTTGATTGTTCAACTATCTCTGGTAACTCATGAGAGACTGGATCTACTAGTTCATTATCAGCAAATTATGAAATTTCAACGACGGGTTGTATAATGCCCGTTTGATCTTGAGGGGCACTATGAACGATAATCAATCTGTCACTTGAAGTAGAAGGTTGAGCATCCGAATGTTTTCTTTCAAGAATCATGCTCTGCAATTGATCACTCCCACTGATCAAGTCATTCTCAAGAAATTTGGCATTTCTTAATTCCACAATCCTAGTTATGTGAGATGGACAGTAAAATCTATATCCTTTGGACCTCTCAGCATATCCAACAAAATACCCACTAATGGTCCTAGGGTTCAACTTTTTCTCTTGTGGATTGTATACTCTCACTTCACATGGGCATCCCCATACGCGTACATGTCGCAACTTGGTTTCCAACCTTTAAATAACTCAAATGGCATTTTAGAAACAACCTTGGTTGGAACCCGATTCAATATGTATACGGCTGTCTTGAGAGCTTTTGTCCACAAGGACTTAGGTAGTTTGGAGCTACTAATCATGCTTCTCACCATGTCCATCAATGTTTGGTTCCTTCTTTTTGCTACACCATTCTGATCAGGTGAGCCAGGTAAACTGTATTGGGCAATAATCCATGTTCTTGAAGGAACTTTGCAAATAGACCAGGCATTTGTCCATCCTCTGTGTATCTCCCATAATACTCACCTTCTCTATCAGATCTCATAATTTTGATTTGTTTTCCATATTGTGTCTCTACTTCTGCGTTGAACACCTTAAAGGCATCTAATGCTTCGTTCTTGTTATGGAGCAAGTAGAGATACATAAATCGTGAGTAATCATCAATGAAGCAGATAAAGTATTTCGGACCATAAAAATCTATATCAGGACAATAAATGTCTGTGTGTATGATCTCTAATAGGTCTGAACTGCTCCTGGCACATTTTTTGACTTATTGGTCTGCTTGCCCTTAATGCAGTCCACACAAGTGTCAAAGTCAGTGAAGTCCAAAGTATTGAGTACTCCTTCATTTACTAACCTCTTGATTCTATCTATGGAGATATGTCTCAATCTTCGGTGCCACAACATAGAAGAGTTATCATTTACAACACATCTTTTCATGCCAGTCCTAACATGCATCACATCATGAGTGGTATTATTTTGCAAATTAATATAGAAAAGATCATCAGACAAAGTACCATTCCCAATAAGTTTAGATTTATAATATAAACTAAAAAAAGTATCTGAAAAGTTGAAAAATAACCCAAAGGTACAAGTCTTGAAACTGAAATTAAATTCCTAGAAAAACTAGGTACATAAAAGTCTTTTCCAAATTTAAAATAAAACCACTACTAAGAACTAAAGTGCATGTCCTTATAGCTTCCACATGTGAGCGCATATTATTTCCTAAAGAGATATACTGCTCACTTCCTACTAGCTTTCTTAGGTTTTGCATACCCTGCAAAGTATTGCAAATATGGATCATAGAACCAGAATCAATCCACCATGTGTTATAAATAACATCAGCCATATTAGATTCATAACAGACAAGTGAGATTGTTTTACCTTTCTTTTCAAGCCAAGTTTTGAACTTGATGCAATCCTTCTTCATGTGTCCCTTCTTCTTACAGAAGAAACACTTGGATTCCTTCTTAATGTCAGATTGGAATGGTATTTTACTTTTACCCTTCTTCTTGGCTCATGCCCGATCTTTTTCATTTGTAGTCAGCATTGCACTCTCATCCAATTCCATCAACAGTCTATCCTCTTCTTGAACACACATGGCCAAAAGTTCATTGATTAACCATTTTTCCTTATGTGTATTATAAGATATGTTAAATGGTCCATACTGCTGTGGAAGAGTATTTAAAATATAGTGCACCAGAAAGGACTCAGACATTTTAACCTCAAGAGTCTTCAGTTGAGCTGCAATGTCCCTCATTTATATAATGTGCTCACACACCTCTCACTCCAGTGAGCCTCAAGGATGACAACTTCAATATTAGGGTACTAGCAAGAGCTTTGTCTGAAGTACTGAATTGCTCATCAATGGCCTTTAGTAGCTCCTTGATATTCTCATGCTTATCGACTGAACCACGTATACCAATAGAGATTTTTGTCTTTATGAACATTGCACTCAAGCGATTAGATCGCTCCTAACATTCATAAATCACAATCTCACTAGGAGTGCTGGTCTGAGTTACTGAAGGTGGTTCATCCTTTCTTATAGCATAATCAATGTCCATTCAGCCCAGATGAAGAAGAATTCTTTCCTTCCAAACCTTATAGTTATCATTCCTCAATTCAGGTATGTCACATTTTATATCAAAAAATTTACATGTTGCATTACTGCAAAATTTAAACATACATACTTATTATCAAAAATTAAGGCTAATAAAAATGCTTTATCAAATGTAAATCATGATGGTTATCTCAATACGATTTTGAGATGTTGTGGAAGCGGGATAAGGATCAAATCACATATCTTAGCAGAAGCAAGATAAGGATCAAATCACATATCATAAAAAATTAAGTTATTGATCTATACCCGTATTAATTTAATAATAAATAATAAGAAGATTAAGAAATTGACCTTTCGTTCTCCACCAACACTACCTTGGAATCACTAAATCCTTTTGATCACAACGGATCTTTCCAAACGTTCTCCAAATTATGATGAACACGAACGAGTGGGCATTCCTTTTGATTTGGATTGAGATCACACAACTGAGTTTTATTCACTTTGTCTTCTTAACTCATAAGATAAAGTGAAGTTGAAAGAGAGAACTCTCTGTGGTTGATCATTGTTGTCCGATGTATCATATCAAGCAATATGTGATTTCTTCTTTCAGCTACACCTTTTGCTGTGGTGTCGCAGGTGCCGTGAGCTGTGATAATATTCCATTCTCAATCAAGTGGTCCTGAAATTCATAATCCAAGTACTCTCCTCCTCGATCAGATCGAAGAGTTTTGATTGATTTACTGAGTTGTTTTTCTACTTCAGCATGGAATTCTTTGAACTTTTCAAAGGCCTCGGATTTTCTTTGCATCAGATATGCATATCCATATCTAGAATAATCATCAATGAATGTGATGAAATATTCATAGCCCCCTCTAGCTTTGACATTCAAAGGCCCACATACATCAGTATGTATGATCTCTAAAGGTGCTTTTGCTCTTTCACCTTTTGCTGAAAAAGGTCTTTTTGGTCATTTTGCCTTCTAGACAGGATTCACAAACTGGTAGAGTGCCAACCCTTAGCTCTCTTAAAGGACCATCCTTCACTAGTCTTTCTATTCTGTCTATATTAATATGACCAAGCCTCAAATGCCATAAATACGTGTCATTGTCATTATTCGCAACTTTTCTTCTTTTAGGAGTTGGTTCAGCGACTTTAAACATTTCGGTTTGAAGCAAGTTGTTGGAATTTGGTTTAACAAAATATAAACCATTTTCAACATACCCAGAACAAATATTTATTCCATTCTTATAAATTGAAACAGAGTCAACACTAAAAGAAACAGAAATAAATTGTTCATGCAACTTTGACACCGAAATCAAATTCCGTTTGAAATCCGGAATATAATAAACATTGTCCAAAAGCAAATATTTATTATCAGCAAACGATAGTCGAACTATCCCTACTGCTGTCGCTGACACCTTTTCTCCACTGCCTACTCTCATTGTAAATCTCCCACTTGAAGATCCCGGCAGACTCAAGCATCTGCAAAGAAACACACATGGTTAGATGCTCCTGAATCAATAATCCAGCTTGAGAAATCATTCTCAACTAAGCATGTTTCCATGACTAGTAAATCTAATTTACCTTGTTTCTTTTTCTGTTTCAGCTCATCAAGGTACTTTTTACAGTTCCTTTTCCAATGGCCATCTTGATGACAGTGGAAACACTTTCCTTTAGGTTTAGGCTGAGCAGCCTTTCCTTTCTTCTTCTGGATCTTCTTCTTGTTATCCTTTTTCTTTCCCACATAATTCTTCTTCTTTTTCTTCGAAGAAGAAGGCTTTGCCTCAGCTGCGTTGGCTTCAGCAACAATTGCCTTACCACCCTTATCATCTATAAGAGTCTCATATATTTGCAGCTCATTCAGGAGTTCAGTCAGATTACACTTTTTATGATTCATAATGTAATTAGTCCTGAATTGGAGAAAAGCGGGAGATAGTGTCTCCAGAATCATGCCAACCTGAGTCTTTTCATCAATTTTAGCTCCATTGATCTCAGCCTCATTGAAATGATTGACCATTTTGAGGATGTGCTCACGAACAGAAGAACCATTCTCCATTTTGCCATTCATAATGGCTTTTACAGCTTCGTAGCGAGCCTGATCAGATGGGCGTCCAAACATCTGCTGCAGAGATTCCATAATCTCTCTTGCAGTTTCAAAGGCCTCGTGCTTAGTTCTAAGCACCTCATTCATTGCTGCTAACAAGTAGCAGCGGGCTTTGTTGTTTGCAACAACCCAACGGTTGTACTCTTCAGTAGCAACCTTGGAGGCATTGGTTGGAGGCACTGGAGGACAATCCTCCTTAAGGACATAGTGGTAGTTTTCATTAATGAGAAGGATATTCATGTTGCTTTTCCACTTAACAAAATTTTCACCAGTTAATACTTGAGAGGCGAGAAGTGAGAAAATCGGGTTTGACATATTTGCTGAAAAATAAAAAAAATTTTAATAAATAATTACATAAATATCATTACACAATTTAAGGCAAAGTAAATAAGATGCATAAAAGCACATGTTAAAATACAAAAAAATGTTTACTTTAAAGGCCTAAGGAATTTTAATCTCCACAACTAAGTGCCGCCGTAG
>UESW01002403.1:73711-115465 GCA_900491605.1 Calamus simplicifolius
AATAACTCACGGTGTTATACTAATGATGGAGACCAAGGGTTTATATTATCATATTACCCCTTCCACTCATTATTTTGCAAAAGTATATTTTATTTATAAAACAACTTTTGTTTCATAAACCCTTAGTTAATTTAAACAATTTAAATCACTAAGATTTTATAATTTTAAACACTCTAAAATTATAAAATAAGCTAAATGTGATAACTTAAATATAACACTTAAATTTGAAACATCACATTTGGCATATTAATTTTGCAAATTCAATTGCTAAATTAATTTACAAATTTAATCTCATTAAATTTATTGCAAAGTGCATTAAATATAATTCACTAAAAAACTTTTTAGTAAAAAAATAATAAAATAATAATACATAGATGCATGACATATAATATACATGTAGATACTTTTCTATCTAGTATGGCATATAATATTCATGAAATGTAATTATTATCGACGTAACAAAAAATATTCCATAAAAATTAAACGGAAAAACTTCTCATACATGAAGAGTAAATGTAATTATTATCAACATAATAAAAACATTCAATAAGAAGCGAATAAAAAAAAACTTCATATACATGACTCTTCACGTCTTTTGAGGCTCGTCAAATTCCTAAGAAACAGTAAGGCTCTTCAAATCACTAGGAAACGGTGAGGCAATAAGGCTCAGAGCCAAGGGAAGGGATTCCCCACTCAAAAACTCCTATCGGATAGCCTTTGAAAAAATTCTTACTCTTTAATAAGTATAAAAAAAAATTAATTGAGAACTTTTCTCAAAACCATGAAGAACCTTTCTTCATCAATATAAAAGAAATCTTATATTCAATTGATTTAATCAAAATAAAATTACATAACTTATTCCATGGAATTGAAAAAATATTAACGCCAATCTATTTGCACATACATTCATCATCATGAAAATATTAAAAGCATAGACCATTATGCATGAGTGCCTACCCAATCATATAAAGATTATCATATAATCTATTATTAAATTAATAGGGGTATAACCTGCTCTGATACTAATTGATAGTTATCTCAATATGACTTTAAGATGTTTACGGAAGTGAGATAAGGATCAAATCACATATCTTAGCAGAAACAAGATAAGGATCAAATCACATATCTTAAAAATTGAGTTAGTGATCTATATCCGTATTAATTTAATAACAAGAACAATAAGGAGATTAAGAAATTTACCTTTTGTTCTTCACCAATACTATCTTGGAATCACTAAATCCTTTTGATCACCATGGATCTTTCCAAACGTTCTCCAAATTAGGATGAACGCGAACGAGTGGGTGTTCCTTTTGATTTGGGTTGAGATCACACAACTGAGTTTTATTCACTTTGTCTTCTCAACTTATGAGATAAAGTGAAGTTAAAGGAGAAAACTCTATGTGGTTGATCATTGTTGTCCGATGTTCTCCTCTGTTATTTTTCTTTCATAAAAAAAGTCAGATGGACTGTTCATATGAGTGTTGATTCGGGATTTGAATAATAAGAGCGCTCAATTTATGATTGGATCATAAATATATTATTCATTATAGAATCAATGGTACTTATTGATAAGATGTGATTAAAGAGGTTAACGAAAAATGCCTAACTTTAATCATGAACCATTTATGGAGGATTGATTTATATAGTGACTATATCAATGGACGATTCAAATCCTTTTGAATATAATTAATTTTATAATTTTAAGAGTATAGTTTCAAATTTTTAGTGGAGTAATTTGAAATTAATAATTTTAATATTTTAATTAAGGTGTTAATTGAATGTCAAAAGTATTGGATCTTAAAATTATAATGTCCATAGTTCCTCTAGACGGCTTCATTAAATTATGTGAACTTTATGATATATTGGGTTGAGTTATTAATTTGGAATTAAGAATTCTAAATTAATTTCATATTGGATTATTTCTATTTTAAATAATATGATTATTTAAAAATAAATTTAAAATTATTTTTAAATTAAGAATATACGGTGTGCTAGGGATACATCGTAGGCATATTCCACGAGAAGAGTCTATGTGAAAATTATTTAGTTGTTAGAGAAATATATAAGATCGTGAGAGAGCCTTTCTCTCTCCCGTAACATCCCATGATAAGTATATCAAAACTAACCAACAATTGGTTGTTGATTGATATACATTAAAGTAATTCCAAGAGTTGGAAGTGATCTTTAAATTTTAATTAATTGATTAATTAATTAAAAAGATTGGTAGTTATTATTCTCTCAGATTCACGAGAGAAAAATAACAGAGGAGAACATCGGACAACAAGATCAACCACAGAGAGTTCTCTCTTTCAACTTCACTTTATCTCATGAGTTGAGAAGACAAAGTGAATAAAACTCAGTTGTTTGATCTCAACCCAAATCAAAAGGAACATCCACTCGTTCGCGTTCATCATAATTTGGAGAACATTTGGAAAGATCCGTGGTGATCAAAAGGATTTGGTGATTCCAAGGTAGTGTTGGTGAAGAACGAAAGGTCAATTTCTTAATCTTCTTATTGTTCTTGTTATTAAATTAAGAGGGGTATAGATCACTAACTCAATTTTTTAGGAACGATCCATCTGACTTCCTTACGAAGTAATGGATTTTATTTGTATATTAATATTTCCAGCTACTTATGTTATTATATTTTCAATATACCAAGAATTTGACACTATATTTCTGTGTCATTACCCGGTATGTCAAAAAATATAATAAATAAATAGGAGTCTATTAATTACTCAGAATTAAGATCGATTCATATATGACCATCATTGATTAATTTTGAATACTCTATTTTAACAACGAAATTTATTAGAGATTCATAATTAATCGCATTCCAGTCCTATATAATCAAATTATATAAAGCGCTTTCATTTCGATAATCTCATTATCAACAATCCGGATAAGATCATTTCATTCATAATGTAATGAACCGCGCTAGTAATTTTAAATTAAAGATTTCGATTGCAACTTTAATTTATAATTACATATAAATTTAGATTATTTTCTTTAAATATTATCCTCTGTATATAACACTTATAAACAATATTTAAAGTCACATTTAAATAATCCAAAGATTTTTGATATTTATAAAGCATCAAAACATGCATGCAAGTATAATATTGAAAAATTTCTTAAATTATTTAGCAAAATAATAAATATTATTTGTTTATGGGCACATATCCCAACAATCTTCCACTTGCCCTAAAGCAAATGAGACATGTCTCTAAGTCCCATCCCTTCAAGATGTAGCTCAAAACCCTGAGCCGGTAATGTCTTAGTAAACGGATCAGCTATATTGTTCACAGATGCGATCTTTTCAATTGAAACGTCTCCTCTACTAACAATCTCTCTCACAAGGTGAAATTTTCTCTCTATATGCTTTCCTCAACGGTGGTTTCTGGGTTCCTTGGCATTGGCTACTGCTCCACTGTTGTCACAGTAGAGTCTAACTGGTTGATGCATATCTGGAACAACTTCTAGATCTTTCAAGAATTTTCGAAGCTAGACTGCCTCTTTAGCTGCTTCACAAGCTGCTACATATTCAGCCTTCATGGTTGAGTCAGTAATGCAAGTTTGCTTGATGCTTCTCCATATAATGGCTCCTCCTCCCAAAGTGAACACCGCTCCAGAGGTAGACTTCGAGAGTCTCCATCTGATTGAAAATCAGAATCTGTATATCCAACAGAAATTAAATCCTATCGAAATATACCAGCATATAGTTTCTCGTTCTTCTCAGATATTTAAGAATATGCTTACTGCAACCCAGTGATCCAATCCTGGGTTTGACTGGTATCGGCTAACCACTCCCACTGCAAAGCATATGTCGGGTTTGTACACAACATTGCGTAGATCAAACTACCAACTGCCGAAGCATAGGGAATCCATCTCATATCTTCCTCCTCTTGCGGTGTTTTAGGACATTGCTCTTTAGAAAGATGAACTCCATATCGAGTAGGTAAATTACCTTTCTTAGAGTTTTGCATCGCAAATCTAACAAGCACCTTGTCAATATACGATGCCTGAGACAATGCCAAAAGCCTATTCTTGCGATCCCGTATAATTTGGATGCCAAGAATGTAGCTTGCTTCTCCCAAATCCTTCATTTGGAATTGGCTGGCTAGCCAGTTCTTTATTTTGGATAGAGATCCTACATCATTCCCAATGAGTAAAATGTCATCCACATAAAGAACTAAGAAGACCACTTTATTTCCTTCCTTTTGCTTATAGATACAAGGTTCACCTAAATTTTTTAAAACCATAAGATTTTATGGCTTCATTAAATTTGATGTTCCAAGATCTAGAAGCTTGCTTAAGCCCATAAATGAACCTTTGCAATTTGCAGACTTTTGCTCTTGGCCTTTAACATAAAACCCTCTAGTTGGACCATATGAATAGTCTCTTCAAGATGGCCGTTCAAAAATACCGTCTTGACATCCATTTGCCATATCTCATAAAACATCAATGGACAAGAGAATCCGAATGGATTTTAGCATGGCTATTGGCGAAAAAGTATCTTCATAATCTACTCCTTCCTTTTGGGTAAAACCCTTTGCCACCAACCTAGCTTTGAAAGTCTCTACTTTTCCATTGGCTCCTCTTTTTCTCTTATAGATCCATTTGTATCCAATAGGCTTTATGCCTACTGGTAGATTTACAAGCTTCTAGACTGAATTAGAATACATTGATTTTATTTCGAGTTTCATGGCTTCCTGCCATTTCTCTTGATCAACATCCTCCATTGCCATCTTGTATGTCAATGGATCATCATCACTGCCATCAGTGACTGCAACTTGTGCTTCTCCATCCTGATCATAGCAGATGGGTAATCTTATTTCCCACCCACTACGTCGTGGTGGTGGTGGTATTTGATCTTGAGTAGTGGTCTCAACTTTTTATCGTTCAACAACTTTTGTTGGTGTGGAGCTAGTCTCATCAACTAGCAACTCTTCAAGAACTACTTTACTTCTAGGTTTGAATTCATCATATAATTGTACTCAAGAAACGTAGCATTTGTCGCACAAATACTTTGTTATCTTTAGCACTATAAAATAGACCTCCTCTCATTCCCTTAGGGTATCCAACAAACATGCATATTAGGTTTGCGACCGTTCCATAACTCTAAGGGAGTCTTAGAGATTGACTTAGATGGAACTAAGTTTAGAATGTATACAGCTGTTTGTAATGCATATCCCCAAAATGAGGTAGGCAAAAAAGAATAGCTTAACATTGATCTTATCATATCAAGCAATACGATTCCTTCTTTCAGCTACACCATTTTGCTGTGGTGTCGCAGGAGCCGTGAGCTGTGATAATATTCCATTCTCAATCAAGTGGTCCTGAAATTCATAATCCAAGTACTCTCCTCCTTGATTAGATCGAAGAGTTTTGATTGATTTACTGAGTTTTTTTCTACTTTAGCATGGAATTCTTTAAACTTTTCAAAGGCCTCAGATTTTCTTTGCATTAGATATGCATATCCATATAGAATAATCATCAATGAATGTGATGAAATATTCATAGCCCCCTTTAGCTTTGACATTCAAAGGCCCACATACATCAGTATGTATGATCTCTAAAGGTGCTTTTGCTCTTTCACCTTTTGCTGAAAAAGGTCTTTTGGTCATTTTGCCTTCTAGACAGGATTCACAAATGGTAGAGTGCCAACTCTTAGCTCTCTTAAAGGACCATCCTTCACTAGTCTTTCTATTATATCTATATTAATATGACCAAGCCTCAAATGCCATAAATATGTGTCATTGTCATTATTCGCAACTTTTCTTTTTTTAGGAGTTGGTTCAGCGACTGTAAACATTTCAGTTTGAAGCAAGTTGTTGGAATTTGGTTTAACAAAATATAAACCATTTTCAACATACCCAGAACAAATATTTATTCCATTCAAAATATAAACCATTTTCAACATACCCAGAACAAATATTTATTCCATTCTTATAAATTGAAACAGAGTCAATATTAAAAGAAACAGAAATAAATTATTCATGCAACTTTGACACCGAAATCAAATTCGTTTGAAATCCGGAATATAATAAATTGTTCAAAAGCAAATATTTATTATTAGCAAACGATAGTCGAACTATCCCTACTGCTGTCGCTGACACCTTTTTCCCCACTGCCTACTCTCATCGTGAAATCTCTCACTTGAAGATCCCGGGCAGACTCAAGCATCTATAAAGAAACACAGACATGGTTAGATGCTCTGAATCAATAATCCAGCTTGAGAAATCATTCTCAACTAAGCATGTTTCCATGACTAGTAAATCTAATTTATCTTATTTCTTTTTCTATTTCAGCTCATCAAGGTACTTTTTATAGTTCCTTTTCCAATAGCCATCTTGATGACAATGGAAACACTTTCCTTTAGGTTTAGGCTGAGCAGCCTTTCCTTTCTTCGTCTGGACCTTCTTCTTGTTATTCTTTTTCTTTCCCATATAATTCTTCTTTTTCTTTAAAGAAGAAGGCTTTTCCTCAGCTGCGTTGGCTTCAGCAACAATTGCCTTACCTCTTATCATCTATAAGAGTCTCATATATTTGCAACTCATTCAGGAGTTCAGTCAGATTATACTTCTTATGATTCATAATGTAATTAGTCCTGAATTGGAGAAAAGCGAAAGATAGTGTCTCCAGGATCATGTCAACCTGAGTCTTTCATCAATTTTAGCTCCATTGATCTCAGCCTCATTGAAATGATTGACCATTTTGAGGATGTGCTCACGAACAGAAGAGCCATTCTTCATTTTTCCATTCATAATGGCTTTTACAGCTTCGTAGCGAGCCTGATCAGATGGGCATCCAAACATCTGCTGCAGAGATTCCATAATCTTTCTTGCAGTTTCAAAGGCCTCATGCTTAGTTCTAAGCACCTCATTCATTGCTGCTAACAAGTAGCAGCGGGCTTTATTGTTTGCAATAACCCAACGGTTGTACTCTTCAGTAGCAACCTTGGAGGCATTGGTTGGAGGCACTGAAGGACAATCCTTCTTAAGGACGTAGTGGTAGTTTTCATTAATGAGAAGGATATTCATGTTGCTTTTTCACTTAACAAAATTTTCACCAGTTAATACTTGAGAGGCGAGAAGTGAGAAAATCAGGTTTGGCATATTTGCTAAAAAATGAAAAAAAATTTAATAAATAATTACATAAATATCATTATACAATTTAAGGCAAAGTAAATATGATGCATAAATGCACATGTTAAAATACAAAAAATATGTTTACTTTAAAGGCCTAAGGAATTTTAATCTCCACAACTAAGTGTCGTTGTAGGGTAGATCAAATAGTTGCTAATTAAAATGAGACTTTCTCAATTAATAAGTAACTCCCGAAATATCTCATATTTCTAATACTCATTAATTTCCTTAAATTTTGGTCAAGAAAATAATTAACTAATTTAATTATTTCTTCATGAGTGCAACCCATCGTATGAGACCTTTTCAGACTTAACTTAGAAAACTTAACTTAGAAATTGCCGCCGTAGGGTAAGTCAATTCTAAAATGCATCTTAAAAGACCTATCTCATGGAAGACAACCTCGGTATTGCCATTAGTAGACACCCTCCGTAAGGAGGACGAAATCAAAGCATCTCAAGGTGCTACTAATAACTCACGGTATTGTACTAATGATGGAGACCAAGGGTTTATATTGTCATATTACCCTTCCCACTCATTATTTTGCAAAAGTGTATTTTATTTATAAAACAACTTTTGTTTCATAAACCCTTAGTTAATTTAAACAATTTAAATCACTAAGATTTTATAATTTTAAACACTTTAAAATTATAAAATAATATAAATGTGATAACTTAAATATAACACTTAAATTTAAAACATCACATTTGGCACATTAATTTTGTAAATTCAATTGCTAAATTAATTTACAAATTTAATCTCATTAAATTTATTGCAAAGTGCATTAAATATAATTTACTAAAAAACTTTTTAGTAAAAATAATAAAATAATAATGCACAGATGCATGACATATAATATACAGGTAGATACTTTTCTATTAGTATGGCATATATATATTCATGAAATAATTATTATCGATGTAACAAAAATATTCCATAAAAACAGGTGAAGAGTAAATGTAAATATTATCAACATAATAAAAACATTCAATAAAAAGCGAAACGAAAAAAAACTTCACATACGTGACTCTTCACGTCTTTACGTCGGTGAGGCTCTACGAATCACTAGGAAACTATGAGGCTCTTTGAATTCATGGAAACGATGAGGCTCAGAGCAAGGGAAGGGACTCCCCACTCAAAAACTCCTATCGTATAGCCTTTGAAAAAAAATTCTCAATAAAATAGGACTTAAGTATAAAAAAATTCTAATTGAGAACTTTTCTCAAAACCATGAAGAACCTTTCTTCATCAATATAAAAGGAATCATATATTCAATTGATCTAATCAAAAGAAAATTACATAACTTATTTCAAGGAATTGAAAAAATATTAACGCCAATCCATTCGCACATACATTCATCATCATGAAAATATTAAAAGCATAAACCACTATGTATGAGTGCCTATACAATCATATAAAGATTATCATATAATCTATTAGTAAATTAATAGGGGTATAACCTGCTCTGATACCAATTGATGGTTATCTCAATATGACTTTGAGATATTTGCAGAAGCGAGATAAGGATCAAATCACATATCTTAAAAAATTGAGTTAGTGATCTATACCCATATTAATTTAATAACAAGAACAATAAGGAAATTAAGAAATTGACTTTTCGTTCTCCACCAACACTACCTTGGAATTATCAATCCTTTGATCACCATGGATCTTTCCAAACATTCTCCAAATTATGATGAACGCGAACGAGTGGGCATTCCTTTTGATTTGGGTTGAGATCACACAACTGAGTTTTATTCACTTTGTCTTCTCAACTCATGAGATAAAGTTGAAGTGAAGTTGAAAGAGAGAACTATATGTGGTTGATCATTGTTGTCCGTCTCTTCTGTTATTTTTCTCTCGTGAATCTTATATTCTGAGAGAATAATGACTACCAACCTTTTTAATTAATTAATCAATTAATTAAAATTTAAAGATCACTTCTAACTCTTTGAATTACTTTAACGTATATCAATCCAACAACCAATTGTTGGTTAGTTTTGATATACTTATCATGGAACGTTACGGGAGAGAGAAAGGCTCTCTCATGATCCTATATATTTCTCTAATAACTAAATAATTTTCACATAGACTCTTCTCGTCGAATATGCCTACGATGTGTTCCCTAGAACATCGTATATTCTTAAATTTAAAAATAATTTTAAATTTATTTTTAAATAATCATATTATTTAAAATAAAATTAATCCAATTAATTTTGTATGAAAATTAATTTAGAATTCTCAATTCTAAATTAATAAGTCAACCCAACATATCATAAAGTTCATATAATTTAATGGAGCCGTCAAAAGGAAATATGAACATTATAATTTTAAGCTCCAATAATTTTGATATTCAATTAACACCTTAATTAAAATATCAAAATTATTAATTCCAAATTAATTCACTAAAAATTTAAAACTGCACTCTTAAAATTATAAGATTAATTATATTCAAAAGGATTTGAATTATCCATTGATATAGTCACTACATATAAATCAATCCTCCATAAACGGTTCATGATTAAAGCGGCATTTTTCGTTAACCTCTTTAATCACATTTTTATCCATAAGTATCATTGATTCTATAATGAATAATATATTTATAATCTAATCATAAATTGAGCGCTCTTATTATTCAAGTTCCGAATCAACACTTATGGGAACCGTCCATCTGACTTTTTTATAAAGGAATGGATTTCATCTTGTATATTAATATTCTTGGCTACTTATATTATTATATTTCTAATATACAAGAATTTGACACTATGTTTCTATGTCATTACCCGATATGTCAAAAAATATAATACAATAAATAGGAGTCTATTAATTACTCATAATTAAGATCGATTCATATATGACTAATACTCTATTTTAATAATAGAATTTATTAGAGATTCATAATTAATTCCGTTCTAGTCCTATATAATCAAATTATCAATAATCTCATTATCAACAATCCAGATAAGATCATTTCATTCAGAATGTAATGAACCACACTAGTAATTTTAAATTAAAGATCCCGATTGCAACTTTAATTTATAAGTATGAATAAATTTAGATTATTTTACTTTAAATATTATCTTCTGTATATAACACTTATATACAATATTTAAAGTCACATTTAAATAATCCAGAGATTTTTAATATTTATAAAGCATCAAAACATGCATGGAAGTATAATAAAAAATTTTTTCAAATTATTCAGTAAAATAATAAATGTTATTTGTATATGGGCACATATCCCAATAAATCATGCATTTAGAAAATAGTAAATCTACTAACATAAAACTTGCTTGTGGGCTAAAACTCTAATTCAATTAGATTCACTTAAGTCTGTATGATAAAACTATCAAATTTGTTTCTTCTTTCTAATTCATGTGGATAGATTAGAAAATATAATTTAATATTTTATCTTAATTAATTATATAAATATAAAATAGTGAATCTACTGACATAAAACTTGCCTATGGGCTAAAGCTTTAATTTAATTAGATTCACTTAAGTCTGTATGATAAACTATCAAATTATGTTCCTTCTTTCTAATTCCTATGGGTAGATTAAAAATATAATTTGATATTTTATCCTAATTAATTATAAATATAATAAAAATTTCTATGGGATAAATTTTATTATATATATAATTAATTAAATTAATGTCTATTATTTATATGATTTATTAACTTTATTATATAATTTTATAATTAAGGATGCTGTGGCTACTCCTTAATTATTCAATTGTATTTATTATTTAGATATTATTTAAATTTTATGCTTAATTATGTCACTTAAGATGCATGCATAATTCACAAAATTTATATACACAAATTCTAAATATAATTGAACATAAATAGGCCAGTCCAATGGCCCAACCACTTATGGGTGAGCCAACAGCCCATCATCCTCAACCAATTTCAATAGTTTAATTTAATCAAAAAATCTCTCAATCATTCCAAATATTTTCGAATAAGATGTGATGTGGCCCAATCTGAGCGCGGCCCAGCCTGTCGTAGCTCAGACTGGACGCATGGCCTAGCCTGGCGGTTGGCCCAAGCGAGTGCCTAGGCCAACCTGGCCGCTGGCCCAACCTGCTGGGCCCAGCGCCTGGCCCAGGTGCTGGCGCCTAGCCCAGCCAAGCACTACCAACTCCTGGCTAGCGCATGGCCCAGGCGCTACCATGCCTGGGCACTGGGCCAGCACCGGCTGGGCCCAGGCGCTAGCCGCTGGGCCTAGACGCTAGGCCCAACTGGCTGCTGGCCCAGGCTGATGGCTTTTATTTTTTTTTATTTTTATTTTTTTTAATCTGGTATGGATGCTATTTTTTTCGTAAGAGGTATCTTTCATCGTCCTCATTTCATAAAAGGTGCACCTCATCATATCCAAAAAATATGTAAACAAGGAAACCCAAAAAATGTATAAGCAAGAAAACCCACACTTCCTCTCATGGTGATTTGATCATGAGACATTTGGATTTATCTTTTATTTAAATATATCCAAAAGAGTGAGTGAACAGATAGGTGCATGCTTCATTGCATAAATCTTACTGATTAATCTCTTAAATAAAACTAAATTAAACAAACTGAATATTAAGAGTTTATCAGATTAATGCCCTTTCAAATGATTCTTGATGACATATTAACTCTTCCGGTATGCAGGTAGTTGGGTCAAACGCATCAAGATACTACAGTAGCCTCCTTTATTGGTACGTCCCTAATATCCCTACTGTACGCCCATTGGGTCAAATAATCTAGGGTACTACCAGTAGCCTTCCCTTTAGACTATCCTTAGATGAGAGAAATAGAGATCAAGAATGCCTTGCCCCTCTTTATCAAATAAATGATATATAATTATTTCAAAGGAATTTTATCAGATCCGTATATTAATGGAAACAATCCCAATAATCAAAGCAATGGTATTTGTATATGCTCTGATACAAATAATAGACTAAAATTAAATATATTGATCCCTATCATATATGCAAAAATATGAAACTAAAATATTTATCATAAAAATAATGAAGTAAATCATGATCGATACATAAATACCTCCAGCCATTACTCCACGATTGACTTTTCTTTTAGATGAGAGTAAGGCTCTTCCACACCTTACGATCTCTCTCAGCGATGGTGTAAACTTTCTTATTGAGACCAAGCGCAGGAACCTTTCCGTTTTTATATTTCTTATGCCTTATCTGTCCATCATAGAAGGTGCTTCAAACGGATATGGTTGAGGAATGCTTATCTTAATCATGGATTCAAATTTTAAATTCACGTAATTTTTTAATATCGGAATATAGGACCACCTTAATCGTATCTAACCGATACGCTTAATGGAAAAAAATCAACAAATCCACCTCTTCTCCTATTCTCTTATGGAAAATCTTTTCCTTTGGTTCATGGGAATATTGGTAAGTTGCAAGGCTATAAGGACTCATACTATTTAAAAATTCTTATCAACTATCCTAACCTTCCATTGTAAATTCCTTTCTTTTTATAAATAATTTTTTCTAATGAAAACTTAAAGGGAAATTTTTCCCTCCAATTATAGTAAAAAGAAGTAAATATCTATACAATATAAACATTATTATTTGATCTCATTGTGGTTGTACATGTTTAACCTTACGTCGATCATGCATCGGGTAAATCTTGAATGTTTATGTTTGACCAATGATTAATACAAATAATTTCTTTCAATAAATCTTTTAATAAAACCTTGATTTATTATAAATGATATTAAAATATATATGATCCATAGTTCATATGGTTTGAGGCACATTGTAGATGAATTCATGGAGTTTGGAATTAGATTTGGATTGAATTTGATTGTATTTACATTTTAGACCCCTAGTTTGGTAAGAATGCCAAGTTTAATTTGGAAGAGAATAAGTGAGAATCTGTACTCTCATCTATCTAGTACAATATCAGATATGTACTAGGTTTGCTTAGTAGAGAGAGAAAATATATCTTAAAATCATTATCGGGTATTTCATAGTCTAAATATGTATAATAAGCCAAAACCAAAGTATACTACAAAGCTTATCAAACCAGGAACTTTGTTTTTGTGCTTCATCTATATAGTCAAACGTATAATTTGATGGAAATTTAGATATTGGAAAAGAGCACTACTATGCATCGAAGGAAGGATTAAAAAAAAAAAGCCTCTTATTAAACTGCCTTCACTAATTTATTGGAAGATTCCACTTGCTACATCATTTTCCATTGGGAATGCAGTGTATGATTTTCCTGAGTAATCAGCTAGCGCAGCCCTTGTGCTGAAAAAATGAGATGATACATTGGAATTAAATAAGGATGTCTTCAGGTGTCTCTAGAGAAAGCAGCATGCTTAACTAATGTTTGACAAAAAGCTGAATCACAATACATTAATTTTGCCTGCGTTTGAACTTTGATTCTAAATAATTAAGTTATTAACCATCAGAAGTGGATACAAGATATCTTTTTCAACCAAGCACTTAAGAATTTGATTTTAACAGACGAAAAAAAGGAGTTAGTCATAGAAACAGATACTACTAAAAATATTTGATTTGTACAACATACACATACACATCCCCATATTCTCCATCACTACGGAATTTTGCGTGTATTAGTATTAAATTAAATGATCCAATTTATATGAAAACCTGTTCAGCAGTCCAAATTAAAGCCTGGCTATTCAATGAATACAGGAGTAGTATAGTTAGAAAATAAAGCATCGGAAAACAACTAACCGGAAATTAATAGCATGCAAGAACTTGATGATTACTTTGAAAAAAGCATCAGCATAGAGGGAAAATAATAAAACACAAACCACTTATAAAATTTAGATTGCATTAAGAAGAACTCTTTTCCTTTTTTCCCTTAGTCTCTGTTTGGATGAGAGAAAACTAGAGAGTAAAGAAAACTAGCGAAGAAAACATGAGAGAAAATTAAATTTATCTTGTTTCGGTGGAGAGAAAAATAGGGAGGAAAGAAAATTAGAAGGAAAAAAGAAAGAAAAAAGTGATGGCCCCACGTAAAAGTTTGCTCTCCAAAGATTTTGAAGAAAAACTCAAAAATGTCTTTCATTTTTTTTTTCATTCCAATATTACCCTTTCAAAAAAAAAAAACAGATGCATTTAATCATTTATAATAAGAATATTATTGTCATTGTAAATTATCAACTTTTCTTTCTCTCTATTTTTCTTCATTCATCAAACACAAGAAAGAATATTTTCTTTCATTTTTTTTTCTTCCACTTTTTTTTCCTTCAATTTTCTTTCTTCTATTTTTTTTTCATCCAAATAAAGCATTAGTCATGATAAAGATATTATTTTTAAAGATTTCTTTCTTTTCTCTCTCTCTCTCTCTCTCTCTCTCTCTCTGACAGCTTCGTTCCGCATTTGGAAGTCTTCGCAGCAGCCAAAGGGTAGTGGTGCGTGTAGATGTACTGATCGATCTCGTCAGTTTTGGAAGGACGAAACCTTAGAAAAAAGAGCAGGCCTCTCTCCATTCCCCAGATGCCCTTTCTCCCTTGGGTTGTGCCTGCCAGCGCCCACATCCACTGCACCGGCCCTTGAAACGCTTCGCCGGTTGATCCCAATAAAGCGGGGAGGGCCACTTCGTCTCGAGCAAAGGGTGGGCCGCTAATGACAGCCGTCGTTGTAGTGGCCGACAAATGGAGCTTCGCAACGCGCAGGCCATTCCGGTCCCTTCTCACGTGCGGTGCCGGGGGTGGAGCCGGTTTCCAAGCGCTAGGTTGGCAAGGTGGATGAGATCAGAGACTCGGAGCTGGGCGCAGGACGCTGTTGAGGAAAAAAGAAAAGAAAACTATCGATGCTTTACACCGCATGCAGATCGACACCCATCTCCTTTACGTGATCATGAGTTGTGAAAGATTTTTCTGGGCACCAGATTTGCAGCACGTACGGATCTGATATCACTATTATTATACTACAATTAATAGTTTCACATAGCAAGCAAGGCATATCATATGAGCCCAAAAATGCCGGGGCCCTGTGACTTGAATCTTGAGTGCTGAAATAGAGATCTGATTCCATGCATGTCGTAAGGTGGTTGGATAGATATTGTTAAATATATATGAAATTGCCGAACTGGTACACTTGGGTCAAGAAACATTTCATGTGCACTTAACCATCACCACAAAAGTTTCGTTTGAGCATGTGAAGTAGCCTGGCTTCACTCTCACATTGTTGATGTATATATATAATGCTTTAGGTGATAGAGCTAATGACACAAATTAGTAGCTAGCTGGCTGCGTAAATTTTAAAGGCATTTCTCGGTCATCAAGGCTAACGTAAGAGCAAGTCCATGGGAGTTTATTGTTGTTTTGATGGATAATTTGCTTCTAGAATATGAAATATTTAGTGATTAATGTGTGAGCCATCTACATTTCTGGATAGGTATTTCTACCTTGCATAAGGGTTTTTTTTTTTTTTTTCTTCTAACAGCTATTGATAAAGAGAACCGATTTCAACACCTTCATTGTTATATACATAGATGATGATTTCTATATTTAATTTAAAATTTGAAATGCCAAATATATTGTCTTACTTCTGTGTGTTATTTATTACTGATATGTTTCAAATTATTAGTCCAAATTAATATACAATGGTACTTCGTCGGACAACAGCTGATCACATGCAAGTTGTTAATTGTATGGCACAACTTAACATCTAGACATGCTTTATTAAAGTTGAATTAATACAATTCATATTCATCCTAAAAAGAACGTACGTACTTTAATTTATGCTCTTGCCCTTTAGAAATGCAGCTCGGTATATATAGCCTGTGCACTTTGCTGTGCGTAAATGACGATCTTATCTGATAGCTAGCCTCCAAGTTATCATAATTTTTGTGGCAAACTATCAATGGCTGGTGGATATTACGCCGTAAAGTTCCACTATGTTGATTCTTTCCAGCAAAAGTTCACACTATTCCAGTTAAATTAATGCAGCCATCGTGCATCAGAGTTTCCACTCTCTTTCATAAATTTAGAGGAAAAGTTTGCATTTCCCGTGACAAAATTAAGATGGTCTCTCTCTCTCACGCACATATATAGAGGTTCAGATCCCTTGTATGAACATTGGTGGAGAGAACTTAAGTCCACTTCCATGACATGCAGGTGGTGCTTTAAGTTGAAAAATCTTTCTCAGAACAAGGTCCATATATAGGTGCATGTTCCTCAGCTCGCAATCACAAGTTTTGATGGTCCCCATCGTTTATGCAATGCACCTGGATGGGGATGTTATAACACCAAGACTAGATATGCCACGTTGAATAACAAATGACAATATGCTTTTGTGTGGCATAGAGGATGCCAACAGTTTGTAATGGTCAGGCATTGTTTATCATATGATAGGTTTGACCTTCTCAACACCCATTGAATGCTCAAACGTATGAATACATCTAGGGTCCACCATGCTAATGAAGCACATTGCACCTTTGCTTAATGGCTAGACAAATAAAAAAGAGTGACCAACAAAACTTAGTGGTTGACCTATGCCAACTACTCTTCACAAGGTTTCCAACCATATGGCTTCTTTTTCTTTTTACTTCTTCCCCCTTGAGGATCCAGCCATGGCCAAAAGTTAGACCTTATATATGTGACTACAAAATATTGACTAAATTACGATACTAATTAGATCTGGTTGCTTATTGGTAAGGTTACTTGAAGATATGTTGTATAACCTCAAATTGATTCCATCTTTTGTAGTCACACCTTATAATGAGATATTCAAGTGTTGCTTTCATACTTGAAATGGAATGTATGAATCATATATTAATTTCAATAAAAAAGAACAAATAATGAGAAAGGAATCTATGAAATTACTTTCTTTAAGTGACACTCCATTCTCATACTAATGAAAGTAGGTTTTGGTTAAATTTTTGAGCATTGAATATGTGGCCAACAAGCATAATTTATCAAAAAAAAGTTTTTAATAATAATTCATAATTCATAATTAAGTGATCTAGTCAAAAGAAGAAAGATTTCTTACATTTTACTTCAGTTTCAAAAAAATGATTGAAAATATATAAGAGAATTATGGAAATAGCATTCTTAGTCTCCTTTTCTTTTATTGCTATATAATAAAATTGATTATAGCACCTCTATTTGTATGAGTGAGGTTTTTCTTTATCAAATCTAAATCAAATTTCTCTCTAATTTAAAATGTTATAATTTTCTAAAATAACTGATGAAAATAATCATGAAAAGCTAAAATCTTACTAAAGATAGATCTTGATTTCTACATCAATATGATCTTTAACTATATCATTTAATTCTTTTCTAAATTAAAAATATGTCTAATTAAAGTTCTCTCGAAAGAGAACTTTTATTTTCACTAAGTTGTTTTAAGGCCTAAACCTTGTTATATAGCTCTAATGGACACATTGTTGAATCTTTTAGGATGCAACATCATATATCTTGAAAAATTATCTAATTTCAAAAAAATTCTAAATCTAACATTATTTGGGGAAGCTCTGGTTTTTGAATGTTTAAATATGTAATTTGGTTTCTGATATGGAGGATCTTGTTGTTGAACTCTATTCAAATCTATCTAAAATGGCCAAAGTAATCTAGTACATCTAATAATCCTTTTTAAATTATCAAAGATATGGGTCATCCTAATGCTTTAGAAAATGCCTTATATTATAAAAGAATATCTATCCATCTAAATTAATCATCCTAGTTTGGTACAGCTTTATTTAGTCTTAAGTCATTTTGTGAGGCTTTTAACGGATTGCTTTAAAGAACTTCAACTAGAGAGCATAGTTGTTCAAAAGTACTAAATGTCCTACTAAACAAGCACACCTTACACTTTTGGAAAAGTTTTTGTGCACTGAGGGTGGTGCAGCAGGAGCTGCACTGCGTTTGGCGATTAGCGTGCGACACGTGCACGTACACGTACGAAAGGCGAAAAAGATATTTCTGTCCTTGATACATGTGCGATTGTCGGGTGCGGTGCACATGACCTGCACCACACCGATGCACAAAAACTTTTCCTACACTCTTTAAACCTTCCAACATGTCATGAGGCAAACCTTAGGCCCATCTATTCATTTAGGTGGGTCTCCTTCTCCAACATATATTGCACCTTCCTTTGTACAAGCTTTAAATTGAATGGCTAACTTCTGCCCTACCTAACTAATTAAGGGGTAGGGGACTGGGCAATGTCCTCATCTTAAAAGGTGAAGGCTATTGTTAAAGACCCTTGGACCAAAAAATGTAAAAAAAGCACATAGCGAGTGATATTTCAAAAGCTATAAAGTTTCAGTAGCAATGATAAGGTTGAAGAAGAGATCCTGACATTTAATCTACCTAATTAAGGACCTGTTTGATACAACTGTTGTTGGTGCCTCCATTCCTTACCAAACAAGACGAGTCTACTATATACTTTTACTAATCCTTTCTTATCTAATTCATAATATCACTAGTTTAATGCAGATATCATTTGGGGTTATCTATGTTGCTATCTCCACAGGTTCAAAAATATTGAGAAAAGAACATGTAGTGGCAAAAAAATTCAAACTGAAAAGAAAAATTAATTTGTGTTCAATCTAAATCTCCATCATTTCCGTAAATTGATGGATTTAGTTCTCATCTAGATCCAATTAGTTTGGTAAAAAACTTTGGATCAGGTTGGATGGAACCAACCTTGACAGTTCTAGTCACCTACGTTACAAGATGATGGCGATGGTGGTTAGGCATTGGATGCTCCAATCACATGAAGCTCATGCAGGATCTTAAGATTCTATTTAATATTCATGGCTTCCATAGGATCTTCAGAACATGGCTATGGATAAGCTCCAATTGGGTCACACAAAAAGATACGAAAAGCTTGCAACAATACAACCCACTCTATGTGGCATTCTTGTCCTCAATGACAAGTAGCATGGATGCCATAGAAATTAATTTACTCCCCTATTTATAGAGATGCCCTGAACGTTTAATGGTGGAATGCTGACCAATTTCATGAATCTTCTTTGACCATATTGGTGATCAAGGCCGAAGCATATCTTAGGTTGTGTTTGATTCATAAAAGGCTATCCCTGGATAAGTGTAATATATTATTTATCCAGAAAATAGCTCAAGGAATAATCATCTTTTTTTAAATAACAGATTTGCCATCAAGGAATAACTTTAGTTATTCCTGAATTCCTTAGGAAATAAGTTCAAGGAATAACCCATGGTTACCATGGGTTATTTCCTCTAGTTAAACTTTTTCAGAACTATCCCCTCTAACTATAGCTTTTGAGGACAAGAAAAATATTTGAGGGATATCCTTCCTTATCCTTCATATCAAACACAACCTTAGTAGCTATTATATATAAATGTCGGTAGCATAAGAGCATCCTAGCTAGAGTTCTCTCTTTAATGCACACACCAAATCCCTTCATGATATATGTTACACTTAGAGATAAAAACTGGGCACATCTAGATGCCTAGCTTAATTATATAATCATCCTTCAACCCCTACTTGTTAACTAACACATTAATAGTCATATCAAATCATGCTTGGCCATAACATGCCTCCACCAAATCCATCTCTAGAGTTATAGAAGGACCATAGCTTGTCAAATAATCAGGCCATTCGCCCCACTCATATCATTAAGAGAGTTGATATATTATGAAAATCCAAAGCATTAATTAAGCCTTTTAATTATGGATGATGTGGCTGACGCAGCCACGAGGATAATTATGGCAAAATCAAACCTTAAGATGGCCCCGTCACCTCCAAATCGGCCAAGTCGGCCCTAGCCTTCCCAGGTCAGCCCCTCTTGGCCCCGGCACCTTCAAGTCGGCCAAGTTGGCCTCAACCTTCTCAGGTCGGCCCCGCTCGGTCCCGGCATCTCCAAGTCGGCCAAGTCCGCCCCGACCCTCTTAGGTCAGCCCCACTCGGCCCGGCACCTTCAAGTCGGCCAAGTCGGCCCCGCTCGGCCCCGACATCTCCAAATCGTCCAAATTGGCCAAGTCGGCCCCGACCTTCTCAGGTCGGCCCCGCTCGGCCCCGGCACCTCCAAGTCGGCCAATTCGGCCCCGACCTTCTCAGGTCGGCCCCGCTCAACCCCGGCACCTCCAAGTTGGCCAAGTCGGCCCCGACATTCTCAGGTCGATCCCGCTCGGCCCCAACATCTCCAAGTCGTCCAAGTCGGCCAAGTCGGCCCCGGCCTTCTCAGGTCGGCCCCGACATCTATAAGTCATCCATGTTGGCCAAGTCGGCCACGACATTCCCAGGTTGGCCCCGCTCGGCTCCGGCACCTCCAAGTTGGCCAAGTCGGCCCCGACCTTCTCAGATCGTCCCCGCTCGGCCCCGGCATCTCCAAGTCGTTTAAGTCGGCCAAGTCGGCCAAGTCGGCCCCGGCCTTCTCAGGTCGGCCTCGCTCGGCCCCGGCACCTCCAAGTCGGCCAAGTTGGCCCCGACCTTCTCAGATCGGCCCCGGCATCTCCAAGTCGTCCAAGTCGGCCAAGTCGGCCCCGGCCTTCTCAGGTCGGCCCCGCTCGGCCCCGGTACCTCCAAGTCGGCCAAGCCGGCCCAGGCCTTCCCAGGTCGGCCCTGCTCGGCCCCGGCAAGTCCCAAGTCGGCCCCGGCCTTCCTAGGTCGGCCTCGCTCGGCCCTGGCACCTTCAAGTCGGCCAAGTTAGCCCCGGCCTTCTCAGGTCGGCCCCGCTCGGTCCCGTCACCTCCAAGTTGGCCAAGTCGGCCCCGGCCTTCCCAGGTCGGCCCCTCTGGTCCCAGCTTCTCCGAGCCAGCCGTGTTGGCCCCGCCCCGGCATCTTCAGGACAGCCCCAGAACAGTTCTGGCTATTTGCGCCGCCGTCCTTCTGACCCGCGCTGCCTTGCATCCTCAGGCCCAACTACCCGCTAGCCATGCCGCTGATGGGACTGGACCTAACTATCTGTTAGTCCCACTGACTGATGGGACGTGGCTCACCAACCGCAATTTTTCTCCTGACTGATGGGACATGGCTCACCAACTGCCATTTTTCTCCTGACTGATGGGACGTGGCTCACCAACCGCCATTTTTCTCCTTCTCCGATGGGATAGGACCCACCAACCAGCCAAGATTCATGTAGCCCTCACGAACCCCGTGGACATTCCTTTCTCATAGAACTCCACGTGGTCGCGCAGGGGTCAACCCCCTATAAAAGGGAAGGTCCACTCAAGAATAAGGTAACGCAAACTCATACACTTGCTAACCTGATACCTAGAAAGAAATTCCTATCTTTCTACATCTTTTCTCCCAGAGCTCATCTGAGCTCTTCCTCAGCTGTGACCCCTGTTACTGGCTTGAGCATCGGAGGGTCCCCACCGGAGCTTCCCTCCGGTCTTGAGACTTTTTGCAGGCCATCCGATCAGGCGAAGGACGGCAAATTAAGCAGCTCTCTTCTCCCAACATTCAAGGCCGGTGATCAGACGTCATCAGATTAGCACGCCAGGAAGGGAAAGAACTAAGGCAGATAAAGGAGGTCCAAACCCTACAGTTTATTTCTCTCCCCCTCCCAACAATGGTGATGACACGAGCTCAGGATGCCTCAGTCAGTCACCCTAGGAGGCATCTTCCCCCGTCTAAGCAGCAGGAGACTAACCTCCCTGCCGCTGATCCTCCCGTCGTTTCCCCTCAACCGGAAGCAGTTGCCCCGGCTGCAGAGCAGCTGGCAACCCTCACTCGATAAGTTCAGACCCTCACCGCCATGGTCCACGGACTTCAGCAGCAGCAGTCCGTGGCCACCCAACATCAGACCGCTTCCCTTGCTAATCAGCAATCTGCAAGGGGAGGCTCTCCTCAGCGAGAGATCGATTGTCGCTGGACTTCTCCGAGAAATCCCCGCCTTGAGCCCCCCAAACGGCCGTGATCCCCTGATTGCGGCTCGAGCAAGTTCCCTCTAGAGCCGCACCGATAGGAGGAGCCAAAGCAAAAATCCCACTTTCCGCGTCCTTCTCCTTCTTCTTCTTCTTCCTCTTCTTCATCCTTCGAGCCGTCTCAGAGAGCCCCGACAATCAGTCGCCAGGCGGAGGAGCGCCTGGACGAGTACAATCGGTGACTAGACGAGCTCGCCAGGAAGATCAATAATCAACCAGAGGAGGAATATGATACCCGTCCTCCTTACACTCACCGAATACTAGAGGAGCCTGTTCCCTCTAGATTTTGATTCCCCCAGATAGATCCGTACAATGGTACGATGGATCCTCTTGACCACCTCGAGAGTTACAAATCCATGATGCAAGTTTAGGGTGCCTCAGACGCCCTTCTCTGCAAGGCTTTCCCTGCCACTCTACGGAAAGCCGCTCGCGTCTGGCACTCGCGCCTGTCCTCTCATAGCATCGACTCTTTTCGAGAGCTAAAAAAGGCTTTTCTGGCACATTTCGATGCATGCCTGTTGGTCCAGATAGCAACCCAAGAGGGGGGGTGAATTGGGTTTTTCAAAAATTAAACTCTTTTAAAGGATAACCCCCAGCGGAAATAAAAACTTAGATTCACAAATTTAAAACAATTGGGTCATCAATGCCGACGCATCCCAAGAGTCGCGGATAGCCTCTTCTCAGTGCGCTAGAAGGAGGGAGAGCCACTGCAGGACTTTGTGTCCTGGTTCAAGACCGCTGCCCTCGAAGTTTATCACCTCGACGACACGGTGGCAACGCTGGCGTTGAAGCGGAGACTCCTCCCGTCCTGCTTCACCTTTTCTTTAGACAAGAAGCCCCCAAGTTCCTACTCCGACCTCCTCCTCCGAGCCCAGAAGTACATCCGCACGGATGAGGCCGACCTCACCCACCGGGAATCATCAAGAAGCTCCAGCCGCAAGCCTGCCCGCCCCAAGCCTAGCGGACGCCCTCATCGCCGACGGTCTGACCCGTCTCGCCAGTCCAACAACAGGCGTCGAAGCCCCATCCCCGAAGAGAGCAAGCTCACACCCCTTCTCGCCCCTCGATCCCACATCCTGATGGAAATCGAGGGCGAGCCTTATCTCCAGTGCCCTCCTCCCATGAAGAAAGGTCTTCCCCGCGACAAGAGCTGTTACTGCCGATTCCACCAGGATTATGGCCACGATACCGACAGCTGCTATAGTCTGAAGCAGGCCATCGAGGAGCTCATCCAATGGAGCTACCTCGGCAAGTATGTCCAAAAGGCACCGCAGCCACTGCCGGCACTTATGGGACCTCCGCCTGCTCAGGCCGCGTCGACAACACCCCCATGGAGTGGACGGTTGGAATGATATCCTGGGGAGCGGCCTCCGCATCTAAGCAACCAAGAGGGGAGGAGGCGCCGGGTAATGTAGTCTTGGGGGGGATCGGCAAATATTGAGAATGTAAACAATGAAGGCATTGACGTCTCTATGACGATCGCCAAGGACCCTATAAAAAGGATATTAGTTGATAGTGGCAGCTCGCTGACATCCTTACTTACAACGCTTTTATTCGGATGGGATTGTCTCTAGACTCTCTTCAGCCTGTGGCAACCCCTTTGGTCGGGTTCATCGGAGATTCGGTAAGGGTTGAAGGCGAGATATCTTTACCTGTGACAGTCGGGACACTGCCATGCCAAAGCACAGTGATCATGAAGTTCTTGGTCGTGAGGGTCCCCTTAGCATATAACGACATTATCGGGCGCCCAGGCCTAAATCTATTGGATGCAGTTATCTTCACCCAGCGCCTGCTGGTGCAGTTTTCCACTAGTAAAGGAGTAGGGGAGATGAAGTGCAAGATCGGCTCAGTTCTGCCCTGCTATCACACGACGTCAAGCCCCTTGGAGATCAAGCCGGTCCCAGAAGCAATTGATCCCAGGGAATCCGACAGGAGAGGGGAACCAGCCGAGCACCTCCTGACTTTTCCACTCGGGGATGATCCAGCGAGGACCGTGCGCATTGGCGGACTCCTCCCCTAGGAGGACCGATCGCCTCCTAACCTTCCTGCGGGCCAACTCAGACGTTTTCGCTTGATCAGCGTCTGATATGCCCGGCATCCCTCCAGAAGTAATCACCCACAAGCTCAACATTGATCCGAAGCATCATCCAATCCGCCAGAGGAAGAGGAGCTTCATGGACACCTTCTCTGGATATAATCAAATAAGAATGGACCCCAGCGACGAAGAGCATACATCCTTTGTGACAGAAAAGTGGATTTATTACTACAAAGTGATGCCCTTTGGTCTTAAAAACGCGGGGGCGACCTATCAAAGGTTGATGAACAGGATATTTCAGGATCAGTTGGGCCGGAACATTGAAGTCTACGTGGATGACATGTTGACCAAGAGCATCCATGTTTCTGATCATGTTTCCGATCTAGAGGAAACCTTCAACAATCTCTACCTCTTCCAAGTCAAGCTGAATCCCAAGAAATGCCTTTGGGGTCACGGCAGGCAAGTTTCTGCGTTTTATGGTGATTCAGCGAGGGATCGAGGCGAACCTAGAGAAAATTAGTGTCATCCTCAACATGAGGCTACCGTCCAGCAAGAAGGAAGTACAGCGGCTGCCGGAAGGGTGGCGGCTCTAAGTCGTTTCCTCTCCAAATCAGCTGAGAGGTACTTGCCCTTCTTCAAGGCCTTGCGGAAGGTGAACAACTTCGAGTGGACGGACGACTGTCAGAAAGCCCTCGATGGCCTGAAGGCGTTTTTGTCTTTTCCGCCGCTCTTGTCCAAGCCGAGAGACGGGGAGAGTCTCTTCATCTACCTAGCTGCTTCTTCGGAGGCCGTTAGCTCGGTCTTGGTGCATCTCGATGCTAACGAAACCCAGAGGCCAGTCTATTACCTGAGCAAGGTGCTCCACGATGCGAAGGTCAGATACTCCAAGACCGAGAAAATTATTTTCGCCCTGGTCATCTCCGCCCGACGTCTTTGCCCATATTTTCAAGCCCATCCTATTGTGATGCTCACGGACCAGCCCCTCCGAGCCATCCTGGTCCGTCCATACACCTTAGGCTGACTCACCAAGTGGCCCATCAAGCTAGGGGAATTCGACCTCTCCTTTCAGGCGCGGCCGGCCTTGAAGTCCCAAGTCCTGGCTGACTTCCTGGTCGAATGCACTTGGGCGGATGAAGAGATCAGGGAGGTTTCCGTGGAGCAGCATGAGCCCAAGAAGAGCGATGATGGAGAATCATGGATCCTTCATATAGATGGCACATCAAACTCTCAGGGAAGCGGTGCCGGGCAAATCATCTCCGGGCAAATCATCTCCGGCAAATCAATGGAGAGTATGAGGTGTGTGACCCTGCTATGACTCAGAACAGGGGCAAGGTTCGGCTCTTGGTCTCCCTGTTAGCTTATTTCAGTGTTAGTTACATCCCTCGGAGTAAGAACGCCAAGGCCGACATCCTTTCCCGCCTAGCTACCTCCGTCGACGACATCGTAAGGGACGCCTACATTGAATACTTAGAAAGGCCCAGCATAGAAGATGGCGAGGAAGTCCTCCCGCTCACCCACGAGCCTACATGGATGGATGCCTACGTCCGCTATCTCACTGACGACACCCTCCCTGATGACCACAATGAAGGCAAGCTACTCAAGTGGAGGGCCTCCAAGTTCGTTCTCCTAGACGATGCCTGTACATAAGGTCATTCTCCTACCCTTTGCTCAAATGTGTAGGATCCACCGATACCGACTACATTCTTAGAGAAATCCATGAAGGCATCTGCGGAAATCATCTGGAGGGCAGGTCCCTGGCCCAGAAGGCCCTCCGTCAGGGATATTTTTGGCTCACCATGAGAGAGGATGCTGCCAAGTTAGTTCAGAAGTGTGATGGTTGCCAGCGCCACGCACACATTCAGCATCAGCCGTCCACCCCGCTCAACCCACTCTCAGCCCCTTGGCCTTTCACTCAGTGGAGAATGGACATCCTTGGGCCATTCCTCCCAGCCTCGAGATAGCGGAGATTCTTACTAGTGGCCATCGACTACTTTTCCAAGTGGGTCGAGGTCGAGGCGCTGGCTAAGATCACCAAGAGTAAAGTCAAAGCCTTCTTCTGGAAGTCGATCATATGTCGTTTTGGCCTACCTCACACCCTTGTCACGAACAACGGTCGCCAATTCAACAATGAAGCATTCAAGGCTTTTTGTAGCGAGCTGCGTATCCACCATCGATTCACCTCTGTCAACCACCCCCAGAACAACGAGGAGGCCGAGGTCATGAACCGCACCATTCTCAGGGGGCTCAGGACCAGGCTGGATGGATCCAAGGGTCGATGGGTGGAGGAGCTCCCCAGCGTGATATGGGCTTACCACATGACTCCCAGAGCCCCGACGGGTGAGACTCCCTTCAGTCTCGTTTTTTGATCTGAGGCCATCATCCCTGTTGAGATCGGACTGCCCAGTCCATGCGTGGAGTCCTTCAACAAAGAAGACAACTCTACATTGATACGAGCCAGCCTGGACTTTATCGACGAGGCACACGACCATGCAAGATGCATATGGCGGCCTTCCATCAACGGGCAGCCAAATACTACAACGCCCAAGTTCGTCCTAAAGTCTTCCACCAGGGAGACCTGGTTTTAAGAAAGGCTGAGGTATCTAAGCCTACGGAGGGGGAAAAATTGTCCCCCAACTGGGAGGGTCCTTACTGCATCGCCGAGATACTCCACCGGGAGGCATACAGGCTGGAAGAGCTCAATGGACAATCCATTCCGCGTACCTAAAATGCGGTTAACCTCCACTGATATTATCAATAATGTATCCCCCGGAATACAAGCAATAAAAGAAGTCCCTTCTAGCGTCACAGCCTGCTCTCCCTTGCATCCGAGGACCAATTCTCATAAAAGGAGCTTGTTGGCATTGCGGCCCATGGGACACCACTCGGCCCCGGCATGGAGGTACCCCTGAGGCGGTTAAGACCCTAAAGGCTTCGTACCCGCCGAGCCCCCGAGGTGGTTCTAAAGGAGCTCACCGGCATCACGGCCCATGGGACACCACTCGCCCTGGCACGGAGATGCTCCCGAGGAGGTTAAGACCGTAAAGGCTCCGTACCCGCCGAGTCGCCCTTTGGGTGGCACACAAACCCCCGAAGTGGTTCTAAAGGAGCTCACCGGCATCGCGGCCCACGGGACACCACTCGGCCCAAGCACGGAGGTGCCCCCGAGGCGGTTAAGACCCTAAAGGCTCCGTACCCATCGAGTCGCCCTTCGGATGGCACAAAAATCCTCGAAGTGGTTCTAAAGGAGCTCGTCGGCATCGCGGCCCATGGGACACCACTCGGCCCGGCACGGAGGTGCCCCCAAGGCGGTTAAGACCCTAAAGGCTCTATACCTGCCGAGTCACCTTTCAGGTGGCACATAAACCCCCGAAGTGGTTCTAAAGGAGCTCGCCGGCATCGCAGCCCACGGGACACCACTCGCCCTGGCACGGAGGTTCCCCCGAGGCGGTTAAGACCCTAAAGGCTCTGTACCCACTGAGTCGCCCTCCGGGTGGCACACAAACCCCCGAAGTGGTTCTAAAGGAGCTCACCGGCATCACGGCCCATGGGACACCACTCGGCCCCGGCATGGAGGTGCCCCCGAGGTGGTTAAGACCCTAAAGGCCCCATACCCGCCGAGTCACCTTCGGGTGGCACACAAACCCCCGAAGTGGTTCTAAAGGAACTCACCGGCATCGTAGCCCACGGGACACTACTCGGTCCCCGGCGCTCTCAAGCCAATCTTGGCGTTAAGTTGCCCTCGAATCGTTCTAAGTCCTTAGAATATTCTCCGGTCAAACGGCCTGCGACAACTCAAGGCATCCTAAGTAGCCTCCTACGCGGCCGGCTTATACTTCAAAAACGCATTTCAACATAGGCCAACCTGACGCAGCGGTTCGGCCACGACATCATCACATGCGCAATGCTCAGAGTCAAAGAGCATCTCAAAAGAAAGGTTCCCCCTTTCTTATCAACAGGCAGGCACGAGATCCGTCTTATTGTTAGTCGCACAGCAAAATGGTTCGGCTCAGAGGAAAGAAGAAACAGGCAAGGCAAGAACACCGAGATATTCTTACAGAAAACTTCTCTTCATTGATAATGAAATAGGAGTACAAAATCTGGCCTAAGGCCGGTTACAAAAAGGAAAAGGAAAAGAAACAACAACTTCTCAGGGCTTGTTCGGGCCCGGCTCTCCTTTGTCATCTTCTTCCTCTGTCGGCTCCTCATCAGCTTCTCCATGTCGGATCCCTCGAGCTCGACAATGTCAATTTTGAGAGCTGCGGACACCTTGGTCTTGCACATCTCAAGCCCTTGACGTAGGCGTCAAGGCTGGCCTCAAGAACTTCTTTCCCAAATTCCGGCGAGGCCTTGTAGCTAGATACGGCCTGCCCGGCCTCGGCCTCGGCTCGCTCGGCCCTGGCCCTAGCCTCTCTGGCTCTGCCTTCGGCTTCCTCGGCGCGTGCGTTAGCCTCGTCCGCATAGGCCACGACCCCGGCCTTTTCGTGGCCCGCCTCAACCGCCGCTTTCTCCGTAGCGACTGCTCTCTCTGCGGCGGCCTGGGCCTCCCCTCGTGCCGCCCTGACCTCCTCCGCGGCGCATTGAAGCTGGCGATTCAGCTCCTCCTTCTGCGCCATGGCGGCCTTCAACCTCTCCAAGACCAACTCCAGCTTGGCCTCGGCCGCGGCGGCCCGGCCACCCTCGGCCCCGGCCCAGCTCTCCACCTCTTCAATCGGCCGCTCAGATTCTCCTCCCAGGCCTTGGCCTCCTGGTGAAGTTGAGCGAGGCTTTGGGACTACGTCACACTCTCCTTTCTGTACTTCTCGGCCCACGCCAACGCCCTTGTAAGCACGTTCGAAGAGTGGACCACCACCTCACAAAGGCCGATCGCACCGTTGGCCATCTGCAGCAATGGGAACATGATTAGCCCTAAAAGATCAGGGCATCGAAAACACGTCCGAAAATAGAGAAAACTCAGAAGATTACCTGTACAACGAAGACCATCACCATATCCAGGAGTGCGGAGTGGCTCATTCCCCGCATCTCCTCGGAATCGGCAATCCGGATACCTGACAAAAGGCGGGAGGCTTGCGTGGCATCCACCATTGAGTTGAACCTGGGGACTGGCCGCGTCGTCCCCTCCTGCGGACCCTCAACCTGAGGGCGAGACGAGCGGCGCACCAACTGTTGGGATGAGCTCTCCGGCCCATCCCTCTGCTCTCTGGTCGCCTCCGCCCCGGCTTGGGGTTCCTTGGCGACTGGCTCCCTCTCTCCGGTAAGGGGGGAGCCCTCTTCATCTCCGGCTCGGCGGCAGTCGGAGGGCTAACAGCGACAGTTACCTGCCCCACCTCGGGCACGTCGGCGGTGGCAGGAGCCTCTTCATCGAGATCCACAATCACCACGGCGGTTTGTGTGGTGACCTAGATCTCTCCCTCCTCCACTTCGGTCCCGGCCGGCCTCGGGACAACTTCCCCAGCTGGCGCTTCCCTAGCCGGCTCTTCTACAACTGCTGGGGCCTTAGGGGCTTCCGCAGCTTGGGCCGGCTCGGCCCGCTCCCTCCTTCGAAGTTTCTTCGTCGGCCTTGATGTTTCCCCGGCTGTTGGCCTCTTTTGCTTCAAGGCAGCTTCAAACTCCTCGGCAGAGAACCTCATCGCTGCATCCAAAAACGAAAAGTGTCAGCGGCAGCACATAGTAACCCCCCGGCCGAGACAGAAGGAATCAGACGTCGTGCTCACCAACTTCCGGGGCCAACTCAGCTTCTATCAGGTTCTCCTCAGACAGGAGTTCCTTGTAGCCAGGGATCTGGCAATTGGATAGCTGGGTGAAGAGTTCCCTATCTCTCTCCCCCACGGTGGCATTATCATTGGAGCTTGTGTCCGGTTCCATCCAATCGGGCCTAACCCCCTCAACATGGGCAAAAAGGAAGCGGGATTTTCACCCCCTAATCTTAGACGGGAGACCTAGGGGAAAGGCCCTACCCAGCCTGGCGGTGAAAGCCCACCAGGCCCCCTCACCTTAGCGTCGGAGTTTATAAAATGCCCGGAACACGATAACCCTGGCCGGGCCCCCTCGAAATAGAAAAGAATTACAAAGGCACAGATGATCCGAATCGAGTTCGGAGTCAACTGCGCCGGTACCAGCTTATATCTATCTAAAAGGTTCAGGAAAAAGGGGTGGAGTGGAAGGCGCAACCCACACCGAAAGAACTCCTCATACAGAGCAATCCGATCGGAGTAGGTGGAGGTTACCCTATCCTCAGGCCCCGACGCGGACAGACGAATGAAGCTAGGAACCTGGTACTTAGCCCTAATAGTCTCTACGTCCTCTGGGGTCATAGTTGAGGCGATCCCGTCGGACCCGCAGGATCAAGGCTCACCGCTGAGGGTGGAGCTGGGCGACGGGAAGGCACAGGAACTGCCCCAATGGGAGAGGTTGAGATGGACAGAGGTTCAGTCGATGATGGTTGGCCGCGGACGGTAATTCCGCCCACCGGCCGAGACACCTGATGGGCTGAAGGGGTTTGGTTTTCACTGTTGGAATGTGAAGTTTTTACTAAAGGCCTCTTACCCTCCCTAACGGCACGGCGGTCCATGGGTGAAGATGAAGGATGAAACTAACCTGGGAATCAAAAAGAACTCGAAAACGGAAAGGCTCAGGTCGCAGAAAAATTTAAGAGAAGGAAGGCTGGAAGAAAGCAATGGCAATGTAAAAGCTTTCCCCAAGCCCTTGGGGTGCTTTTATACTCCCATTTCCAAACGGCGATAATCAAGGGCCCGCCACATGGCACTCTCCTATTGCGCCATGGGCTGTCTGCCGGAAATCTCGCCTGCGCCCGAGACGTGCCACCTCGATTCACCCCAAGGAGCATGATCCCCGGCCAATCGCAGGGCATAGAAGACGGAGAAGCGATAATGGCCCTCACCTTTTCCTATTTCCCGATAGGCTTCCTCTTCGAGGTGTACGATGCTAACGTCATCTCCCACCTACCGCATGATTATAGAAGATCTTCGAAGCGACACTGCCTCGGGACGACGCGCCAGCTCACCAAGCTATTAAAAGCGCACTAAAGAGCAATCATTCTTTGAATTTTCGTGCCGCTCTCGCCCAAAGGGCAGCGGGCGCGTGGCCCTTCGCGCTCAGGGGCGGGGGGGGGGGGGGCATCTGATGTGACTGATGCAGCCACGAGGATAATTATGACAAAATCGAAACCTTAAGATGGCCTCGTCACCTCCAAGTCAGCAAAGTCGGCCCCGGCCTTCCCAGGTCGGCCCCTCTTGGCCGCGACACCTCCAAGACGGCCAAGTCGGCCCCGACCTTCTCAGGTCGGCCCCGCTCGGCCCCGGCATCTCCAAGTCAACCAAGTCGACCCAACCTTCTCAGGTCGGCCACGCTCGGCCCTAGCACCTCCAAGTCGGCCAAGTCGGCCCCGACCTTCTCAGGTCGGCCCCGCTCGGCCCCGGCACCTCCAAGTCGGCCAAGTCGGTCCCGACCTTCTCAGGTTGGCCCCACTCAACCCCGGCATCTCCAAGTCATCCAAGTCAGCCAAGTCGGCCCCGACCTTCTCAGGTCAGCCCCGCTCGGCCCCGGCACCTCCAAGTCGGCCAAGTTGGCCTCGACGTTCTTAGGTCGGCCTCGCTCGGCCCCGGCACCTCCAAGTCGGCCAAGTCGGCCCCGACCTTCTCAGGTCGGCCCTGCTTGGCCCCGGCATCTCCAAGTTGTCCAAGTCGGCCAAGTCGGCCCCAGCCTTCTCAGGTCGACCCCGCTCGGCCCCGGCATCTCCAAGTCGTCCAAGTCGGCCAAGTCGGCCCCGGCATTCCCATGTCAGCCCTGCTCGGTCCCGGGACCTCCAAATCAGCCAAGTCGACCCCGACCTTCTCAGGTCGGCCTCGCTCGGCCCCGGCACCTCCAAGTCGGCCAAGTCGACCCCGACCTTCTCAGGTCGGCCTCGCTCGGCCCCGGCACCTCCAAGTCGGCCAAGTCGGCCCCAGCCTTCTCAGGTCGGCCCCGCTCAGCCCCGGCATCTCCAAGTCGTCTAAGTCGGCCAAGTCGGCCCCGACCTTCTCAGGTCGGCCCCGCTCGGCCCCGCCACCTCCAAGTCGGCCAAGTCGGCCCCGACCTTCTCAGGTCGGCCTCGCTCGGCCCCAGCACCTCCAAGTCAGCCAAGTCGGCCCCGACCTTCTCAGGTCGGCCCCGCTCGACCCCGGCATCTCCAAGTCGTCCAAGTCAGCCCCAGCCTTCTCAGGTCGGCCCCGCTCGGCTCCGGCATCTCCAAGTCGGCCAAGTCGGCCCCGACATTCCCAGGTCGGCCCCGCTTGGCCCCGGCACCTCCAAGTCGACCAAGTCGGCTCCGCTCGGCCCCGGCATCTCCAAGTCGTCCAAGTCGGCCCCAGCCTTCTCAGGTCGGCCCCGTTCGGCCCCGGCACTTCCAAGTCGGTCAAGTCGGCCCCGACCTTCTCAGGTCGGCCCCGCTCGGCCCCGGCATCTTCAAGTTGTCCAAGTCGGCCCCGACCTTCTCAGGTCGGCCCCGCTCGGCCCTGGCACCTCCAAGTCGGCCAAGCCGGCGCCAGCCTTCCCAGGTCAGCCCCGCTCGGCCCCGGCACCTCCAAGTCAGCCCGGCCTTCTCAGGTCGGCCCCGCTCGGCCCCGACACCTCTGAGTCGGCCAAGTCGACCCTGGCCTTCTCAGGTCGGCCACGCTCGGCCCCATCACCTCCAAGTCGGCCAAGTCGGCTCCGGCCTTCCCAAGTTGGCCCCTCTGGTCCCAGCTTCTCCAGGCTAGTCGTGTCGGTCCCGACCATCCCTTATCGGTCCCGCCCAGCATCTTCAGGACAGCCCCAGAACAGTCTTGTCTATTTACGCCGCCGTCCTTCTGACCCGCGCCGCCTAGCATCCTCAGGCCCAACTACCCGCTGGCCACGCCACTGATGGGACTGAACCTAACTACCTGTCAGTCCCGCTGACTGATAGAACGTGGCTCACCAACCGCCGTTTTTCTCCTGACTGATGGGACGTGGGTCACCAACCGCCATTTTTCTCCTTCTCCGGTGGGACAGGACCCACCAACCAGCCAAGATTCACGCAGCCCTTACGAATCCCGCGAACATCCCTTTCTCATGTAACTCCACGTGGTCATGTAGGGGTCAACCCCCTATAAAAGGGAAGGTCCACTCAAGAATAAGGTAACACAAACTCATATACTTGCTACCTTGATACGCAGAAAGAAATTCCTATCTTTTTGCATATTTTCTTCCAGAGCTCGTCTGAGCTCTTCCTTAGCTGTGACCCCTGTTACTGACTTGAGCGTCGGAGGGGCCCCACCGGAGCTTCCCTCCAATCTTGGGACTTTTTGCAGGCCATCCGATTAGGCGAAGAACGATAAATTAAGCAGCTCTCTTCTTTTAACGTTCAGGACGATGAACAGGCGTCATCAATGGAGATAATTTAAGATTCGGTTAAGATCAATTCTATTCCCTCCAAGTCCAAGTCCAAGTCCAAGTCCTCCCTGTCAAAAAGCCTAGGCCCCATCAGGCGCTGGAGGGTAGAAAAGGGAGGTACGTTACTACTCAAGAAGCAATGCATCGATCCATCTTTCAGACCGCACCCATACCGTTGGTCACTCCCCGGGCCTCGTTCAGCCACAGCTCTGGAGCCCAATCTTGGCCTTCTCGGTAATTTCACCCATCTATAAACGTGGACACTCTCCCCGCTGTTATATTCTCCTTTCCCTTCCACATTTCTCCACATCAATATTCCCCTCCTTTCCTCTTTGACCGCTCCTCCCCCCCCCCCCCCCCACCACCTTGCCCTCCCTCTCGCCCGCCCGCAATGGAACCAAGTCTTCTCTTAGAGCTCTCGATCCAAACGTTGAGACTCCTCTCAAAATCGCTTCTTTTACTCTCCGACCTCTCCACCCACCCCCTCTTCTCCGTCGCAGCCACCTCCTCCGTCCTCGCCCTTCTCTACGTCCCTCGCCCCCTCCTTCCCTTCCTTCTCTCCCCCGCCTTCCTCTCCTCCCTCCTCCTCGTCTCTACCCTCCTCAGCCTCCGCCCCCCTCCGTCGCCGCCCCCCTCCGTCGACGACCCCATCCCCATCCCCCTCCCCCTCCCCCTCCCCCCGGTCCCGACCTCAAATCCGAGTCAGCGCCGGACTTCGCAGGGTTCCGCCAAAAGGTGGCATTTTGCGACTCCTTCGTGGAATGGAGCCGCAGGGGAGGCCCTCTCGAGGTAATCTACGAGGAGTACGAGGGCGAAGAGGACGAGGATGGCCGGGACTCGCCGGAATACTCGCGCTCGCCGGAATATTCTTATCCGGGCAGCGGGAGATTGGGTTCTTTGGGGTTCTGCTTCACGGATTCTTCGGACGACGATAGCGACGACAACTCCTCGGTGGCGGAGGACTGGGATTCGCCGGAGAACATTTTCTCCCGGTGGGATGAGGAGGGCGATGGCATGATCGAGATCGTGCTCGAGGAGGATAACATGATCGAGATTGACATCTCCGCCTGCCGGTGATCGCCGGAATCTCCGGCTCTGCCTCCCGGCGATGGAGGGGGGGTTTTGTAATGCTCTTTTTTGTTCCTTCAACAGCACTTTAGAGGGTTGGTTTGTAAATTTTCGTTTTGGCGAGGGGTTCATATGATACAAATTTTCAAGTCTACAAGCCATCTCGGCGCACAAGGCTTTTAATCGTGGATTTGTTTGCTAATAAGCCCCTGATTATTATAAATCTTTGTCAGGGGTGCACCGGTCAAGTGTGGACAGCCGGCCGATTGACATGGAGATTAGAGAATGGATTTGAAAGTTTGATCGATCCACATAATGACACAGTGGTATGTGGCTTTTTCTTCATTCTTCTGAGAATATCCCTTTTTGACACGTAGGCCATGCTAGCCTTAATATTATGCATTCTGATTTTAAAATAGGGGAGAGAATTTAGAATAAAAATAATTCAGAATCGAAAAAAAAAGGGGTTAAAATAACACGTGAACAACTTTGTGCTGCAAATTGTAACAGTATCATGGTGGTAAAAAATTATTCATATTCGTTATGATTTGCAAACGCCATAAATTATATACATAACTGAGTTAGTAACTGACAATTGAAGCGACATAGATTTGAAATACTTTATATGTTATTAATTAGATAAACTGATTAGTGGTCGAAAAGTGCCTAACATTGAACTATTTTTAGATGCCGAATCTGAGCAATGGTTTCCCATATAGCAAGTAGAACTTGTACTTTTATCCATGTAAGAAGTTAACAAGTACTATATCTGTGACACTTTAAAAGTACTTTCATCAATTGTGGAGAGTCCAATGGCTTTGAATTTTGTTTCACGAGAAGAAAATGTAATTTAAAAATGGATTTGCTCCACGCGTTTGTATTTTTTTTATTATTATAAACAGATGATCACCTCAAATGCAAATTAACTATGATAGATTATAGTATAAAATTTATTAAGAATAAGAGAATAGGGATCATTCTAGTTCCAAATTAAAATCAGTACGATGGGTCACAAAGGTCGTTATCCAGTCCGTTGTAAAGTTGGCTTAACGATAGGTATAAGAATTTAGGTTCTGTGCATATTTCGAAAGATAAATCAAATATCGTGAATCAATGGATTGATGGAGATTTAATTACAGCTTTTCTTCTGAAATCACTAGATGACAGTAAGATAGTGTTTGATAGAAAAATATTATCTATGGATAAGTGTACGGGATAGAGTTTATCCCCTAGCTATCCCTAGGGATATCCTTTGACTATCTCATTGATCATATCAAATGCAAAAAGGTAAATCCATAGGATAACTTTTTTTTACTTTTATTTGGAGGGATAACCAGCTATTTCTGTATTCTCTAGGGAATAATTTGAGGAGATATCTCATGGTTAACCATGATTAACCATGGATTATCCTTTTGGTTAACTTTATTCCCAGCTATCCCTTGTAGTTATGACTTTTGAGAATAAGAGGGGATATCCCGGAAATATCCCCTCTTATCCTTATTTCAAACACTATCTAAAAGAATTCTCTTCAATGAGAAGATAGGGAGCATGAAAAATCTGAGTACGCGTTGCCATTGGAGTCTCGTCTTGTTCGTGTACAAAGCCACCTTGACGATTGCTTGTCGTGGGATTGAAGAAGAGGTTAAAAATGGCACGTCGGCCGGTGGAGGAATGCCAACAGGAAATTAAGCGCTTGCTTGTCATTTTCTAGTGGCCTTTTTCTAATTGAGCCTTCTGCTTTGAGAATAGGACTGAACACGAGAACAAAGGCAAGATTTTTCCACATAATCGTTCTTGTATGCGACAAAAAGTCAAGATTTCACCATTTGATCTGAGATGATGATATTTTAATTAAGATCCTGATCATCTTTACGTTGAAGAATGCAAAAGTTCTCTTGAAAAATAATAATATTCGATTCAAGGTACGCTATTCATGGTGCACTCTGTCATGCTCAAAGGCAAACAATTAGTGATAGTCTTCTCAAAATGTTTAATAAGTGCACTTGAATTTACTCCATCTCAAATGCTTTTGAGTTCACTCAAGTGTCAAATTCCTTCTCTTTTCTCTATTTTTTGGCCTCTTGGTTCTAAATGGCAGGATGCATGATATGATACCTATTTATATATTTTAAGAGATATAAGTATCCTTTACGGTACCTATAAAAAGAGAGAGAAAATTGAGAAATAACTAAGAGAAATAAAAATTTAAACTTTGCCCATATAAGTATCTAGTAGATTATATTACTTAAAACCGGGATTTATATTAAGGTAGATTTATGTTATATAACTCTTCAATATAGGACAAAAATTTGACTTGCTTTGATAAACATCCAACAAGTTTTAACTCAATTACTATCAATATAAAGTTTCCTCTTAGAAGAACTTCACTGAGCAGAGGATAAGGTTGCAAGTGAGCTTAGACTAGGCTATGAGCCAGGTTTAAATTAATTGAGTCAGGTTTGAGCTTAAAAATTAGAGGTTTGAAACAACGAAAAAACAAATGGGCTCAAGTTTAAAGTAGTTACGAAGCATTGGCTTTTAGTTTTAAATGTATTTTCAAAACCTCAAAATATGATAGCCTTTTAAATTTCATACTAATTTTTTTATTAATTTTGTAAGAATAGCTTTCTATATCACAATAAATCATATGGAGTTATTAGTTGTAATTATTTTAAGCATTGATGGATTTTGTGTAAATATTTAAAAAACTGACCCTGTTTGGATGGAGAGAAAACTAGGGAGGAAAGAAAACTAGAAGGGAAAATAGGAGAGAAAATAAATTTATCTTGTTTGGATGGAGAGAAAAGTCGGGAGGAAAGAAAACTAGAGGAGAAAATAGAGGAAAAAAAGTGGTGGCTCCACATAAAAGTTTCTCTCCAAACCAGAGAGATTTCGGAGAGAAAACTCAAAAGTGTTCTTTCTTTTTTTTTATTTCAATATTGACCCTTCCAAAAAAACAACTGATGCATTTTTTAATCATCTATAATAAGGATATTTTGTCATTGTAAATTATCAAACTTTTCTCTCCTCTCTGTTTTCCTCTCACTCATCCAAACAGAAGGAGAGAAAATATTTTCTCTTTAATTTTCTTTCCTCCCACTTTTCTCTCCTCCCAATTTTCTTTCCTCTAACTTTTCTCTTCATCCAAACAGAGCATGAAACTTGATTTCGTCAATTCAATTTTTGGCACAAATGGATTGCTATGATTGGTTCAGCTAGATTTCAGACTAGATCAAAACCAAACTTGAACCTAATTTTGGAAAAAAAAAAAAGACTTGGGTTCAATCCAAAGCTTGAAAAAACTTTAAAATTAGGATATGACCCTGATCCAATCCAACTCGAGCTGACCTGTCCTACACTTTGAGCTCTTACAGGGACCATGAAATGCCCCTCCAATGTGTTCCCATGAAGCAATGTACAATTAATATACATTTGGTGCTTACGTTAATAGCAAATCCTACTATAAAAATTGATTCGCTAATTGTGAGCTTAGAACATTGCCTCTTCTACGAGGAACTACATCCAGAAACTAGTGAAACTTTTTTCCACAAACACTCTATCAAAACCGGCAATGGTTCAGATGCCATGAGAAGACATAAGGTACCTCATCCCTCCCCTTTTTGAAGAGAAAGGGACGTCCTTACCTTCTCGTTATGATATGTCACCAACCCAAGGAAATATCAAGCACTCATTGTAGCCTCCTCCAACGTGCAACAGACGATAAAGCCTGAAGTAACAAGCAAAAGGGTGGGACCAAGGCAGGACCGATGGAAAGGTTGCTCTTCGTGTGTTGATTGGTCGGCTTCTAATTCACATCTACATATGAATGATACTTGATATTTTTAGTCAAGAAAGTTGGGATGATGGATAACAAGATGCCATGCTGGGTAGACACTAGCTGGAGGTGAATTGGGCACTAACTATTGATGATTCCACCAGAGAAACTCCAATGAAACTGTTAATTTATCATAATCGTGAAATTCTTTTCTTATCACGGATTGGAAAGAGACTTGAAAAGGATACGTTCAACGAATCATTTGAAAATAAGAAGATGAGCCAAGTAGGCGTTGAATAGGCTAGTGGAAATCGGTGGTGCACTTGCTTGGGGTCTAGCTAAAGATGTATGTGATCATAACCCTGAACCCAATGCTGGCCATGGGAGTTCCATTGATGCTGCATGCAGGGCTAGCTAATGTTAATTATTGAATCTGATCTTCATTTCAAATAAAAGTATAGGAAGCAGTGTCATGACTCATGAGGGGTAGTGTGTAATGGTTCTCTCTTCATATTAGAAATATCATGTTGCTGCTGCTGCTGCTGCTGCTGTTGCATGTATTAAAGATTGCTGGTATTATCACCAATGCAATCTGCCAATATTAACAATTTTGAGCATGAAAGGATGGCCTTAAGAAAAACAGCTCCAAATCCGAATGAACCGGACCCAAAATAAACTCCACCGCGCTCTCTGATTTGAAAATTATTTGAACTTTAACCTCGCCTCAAACCTAAACAATAGTTAGTTTTGGACTGAGCTCAAGCAAGGGATAGACGTAGCCCAATCCGTTTCGATCAATGTTTTGAAATCGGATCGGACAATAAATTGGCTGACATTTGGGCTGTGGATTAATCAGTTCGATTGAACAAACCGAACCGGATGATATCATAATTAATTTTTAATTTAATAATATATATATATATATGAAATATAAATATCATTTCAAATAAAAAATTAAAAATCTAAAAAATTAATTCTAATTTCATTTATCAAACTACAAAAGCTATGGGATTCGAACCCATGATCCTTAAACACTATATGTTCTTTTGGATTTGTTATTTTCAAAATTAAAAGTCTAAAAATCGAATTGAATCGGTTCTTCAAAATCGAACAATTCAATGAGATTTTTTTTTATTTTATCGGATCATATAAAAGTTAACTTTAACAATAAAATCGAACCAAACTGATGACCGATTTTCGATTGAATCGGCTCAACCGGCTAATCTGATCCAGTTTTTAAAACATTAGTTTCCACCATCCAATGATGTGAAGTTAGCGCCAAAGATAAAATTTAAATATTGTTTCACAAAGGAAGACAGACTAATGACTATCTAATTTAGTAGGCAAGATCAAATTGAGTTCATCTCAAATGCCGTATCAACATGATGCAGCAATTTAGGCACAAAAACATAGGATTTAGCCTCCTCATATGGCTTGCCTATCAACATCTTAACTTTATACATTCATGCATACAATGCAACGCAATGCAATGCAATACGTACGTTGGATGCACTTGAAATAAGATCTTAAAAAATGTTTAACTTTACTAATATAATAATACATTATGTTGTCTATATAGTTTATTATTCTTTCCATTTTTGTTATTTAAATACTAAAATATTGGATCATGTGAAATCATGCCTTTTTGGATTTTCTTTGACAAAAGTAGAGTATGTTTTACTTAATTATCTTTGCAATGAAAAAGAAGAAGAGCAGTGTTCTCTTGATCATTATTTTAAAAAAATAAAAATGATTTTTAATGTTTTAGGAGGTTTATTTTCTTATTATGATGAGATTATTTTAATGGTCTTTCTAAAACAATAAGTTAACAATAATATATATATATATATATATATATATATAACAAAGACCAGAGAATCTGCAATAGGCTGTCGGGTAGGTTGTCTGTTATTCTTTTGTGTACTATTCTTTTGATATTTTCATAGTTGACTGTAAAAGTATTTAAATAATTTTCATTTGTTATTTATTTATCTTATATAGACTTATGTGATGTGTTTCATCGAGTCAATTAAGTGTGGCTCATAATGGTGGCGATGTTTCTTAACTTTGTTGTACTAGGTATGTTAGTTAAGTTGATCGCCAAAGGTAGGAAGATGAAGTTGAAAAAAAATATTTGTTTATAAACTATAAAAATATATTGCACTGAAGTTGTTAGAATGATTTCTTTTTTTTTGTCTAGTATTAGTCATATTCATAGTTATGTTAGAAACTTGTAAAGCAATGATTGTTATAAAATATTGATTACACTTTGTATGTCATAAATTCTTATTGGTGTCATTAATTTATATGTTTAGATATTTTTATTTATTTATTATTATTTATTTTTTGATACTGACAGATGATCACATTGTCCTAGTGCAAATCAATTCAGAAAGATCAGAATACAAAATTGTTTCAGTACTAGAGATGGACACAATCTTCATGCTTTTTATTTTAAAACCCTATATGCCGCTACCCAATCATATATCTTTATTAAAGGATGGCTTTATGATTTGAAAATTTTAAACCATATAAATATTAAAAATCAAAGTAGAGGCTATCGTTTACAAATATCTCTCTTCTAACATGCATGATGTTGACGCTGAGGAGAAGCCTAGAAAGAGACATCAGAGATGCATCGGATGGATAGTTCACTTTGTCTCTGTCATGCCTGTCAAGCATGCTGACTCAACCATTCATTTTTCTTTCTTTATTTAAGGATCCACTTTGTGATGAGTTTCGTTTATCACTGCACTCTATTAACTCCTTGCTTCAAGATCCACTTAGATCGGTCGTTTGAAGCCCATTGAATCTTCTTTCCACTCTAATCAAATATGGCTAAGTCAACTTCTATATTTTTCTCTATGCATGCATAGAAAGTATTTAACTTAGTTATGTTAAAAAAATCTTCATTTAAATATATCTTCACTTAAATCTATTCAGATTTTAAATTTGGATGATAATAATTTTATATTGATGTTTCCGGTTATTGAATGTGTTCTATTATATTAAAATCTTACATACCAAAACCTAATTCAGAACTTAAATCTATACATCAAAAGGCCAAAATATATATATAATATTTTATCTTATTTGTATTGTCTAATTTTTTAACCACTTAATGCGTAGAGTATAGGTGTCCAAGAGAACAAATCATCAATGTAGGATCCTTGTAGTTTTATGTAGTCTCATTTGGATTTGAATTAAAAATCCACTCAAACATAACTAAGCCAAGTTTTCCACCAATCCCTCTCTCTCTCTCTCTCTCTCTCTCTCTCTCTCTCTCTATGTGTGTGTATATATATATATACACATATACATACATACACACATACACACACATATATAACACATACATATACATGCATACATATATATGTATGTATGCATGTATATGTATGTATGTACATATATGTATGTATGTATAGATGTATATATATATGTAATATGTATATGTGTATATATGTATA
>UESW01002403.1:118564-187496 GCA_900491605.1 Calamus simplicifolius
GATCCGGGTGAGGGATCAACCATGAATCTTGTAGCTGTGTGCACAGAGTTGGGCAAACAGTTGGCGGAGTTGCGAACTTCGCATGATCAGCTGATGGAGAGCATGAGCGGCTACTCCACGACATCGAGCATCGCATGCTACAGCAGCGATCCGAGTTGGCCATGGAGGAGAGACTGGAGCTTCGGATCCACGCCTTGGAGCAGGAGGTGATCCGGCTGAGGCAGGAGGCGCGGAGTCCAGTCAACATGGTCGGCGTTCCGGCGAAGGAAGCGAAGGTCCGGGAGCCTAAGACCTTCGGCGGAGCCAGGAGCGCGACGGAGGTAGAGAACTTCGTGTGGGACATGGAGGCCTACTTCCGTGCGGCGAAGATCCCAGCAGCCGATCAGGTGGATCGGGCCACGACATACCTGGAGGGGAGCGCCAAGCTCTGGTGGAGGACCAGAACGGCCGAGGATGACCGTGCGGGGCGTCCCAGGATCGAGACGTGGGAGATCTTCAAGAGGGAACTGAAGGCGCAGTTCCAACCGAGCAATGCAGCGTGGCTTGCTCGGGAGAACCTGAGGAAGTTGCGGCAGACAGGGAGCATCCGGGAGTATGTGGCGCAATTCAGCAACCTGCTTCTGGAAGTGTCCAACATGTCCGAGGAAGATAAGTTGTTTAACTTCCTCGCTGGCCTACAGGGGTGGGCGCAGGCCGAGCTTCGCAGGAGGGAGGTGAGGGATATTCCCTCAGCCTTCGTAGCGGCGGAGGCGCTGGTGGACTTTCGCAGCGCTACTACTTCGGGCAGCGGTGGCCAGGGCAAGGGCAAGCGCAAGAGTGCGTCACCACCGCGGGATCGAAAAGACAAGAGGGAAGGAGTCCCATATGCAGCAGCAAAGCCAAAGGGACCGGCGAATTTCGCTGGATGCTTCGTGTGCGGAGGAGCGCACCGCGCACGGGAGTGTCCACGAAGGTGACGGTAGCGGCCGTCACCACCCATGCAGACATGGCATCCGAGAGTTCGGGGGAGGAGCCAGTAGCGAGGATGGCCCCGCTACAGTGCATCAGTACTTTGGCCGCGAGAGACCAACGCCAAGGTATGATGTTCGTGAGGGCTCGGGTCAACGGAAGGTTAGTGAGGGCCTTGGTTGACACCGGCGCAACACACAACTTTGTGAGCCAAGGAGCGGCGCACAAATTGGAGCTTGGAGCGCTATCCCAGCCGTGTAGGGTGAAGCCAGTCGGCTCCGAGGAGATGGAGTCTTTGGGCCAGGCGGAGGCCACATTGGAGGTGGGCTCGTGGACTGGGAGCTGCAGCATGACAGTCTTGCCTATCGACGACTACGACTTGATACTCGGGATGGATTTCTTCCTCCAGAGTAAGGCCGTGGTCATGCCTCATCGGAGAGGCATCCTGATCCGACAGGTAGGCGTCCTTACTTCGTTCCAGTGGAGGGATGGCGGAGGACGATTGCGAAGGGTCGTTGTAAGAAACGACCACACCAGACCTGAGGTTGTGCGACAACCTCACACCTAGGCATCGCGTGGGAGAGCCTAGGAGACCTGCGGGAGGAGGCTGTAGGCGGGATGGCCCGACGAGGGGGCTGTCCAACCGAGGAGGCATCAGGAGGGTGCGCGTGGTAGGAGGCCACGTTGGGACTCGGGAGACTTGGCCAGGAGGGTCAAGGCATGCGCGGAGGCATGGAGGTCGACGAGGGCGTCGACATTTCAGTGGGGGGAGAATTGTTACGACCCCAAGTGTGCGCGCGGTCAGGAGGACCGTGGCGCAGCCCGTGCGCGCAGGCGCGGGCACACCAGCGAGGTTGGCGCGGGCGAGCGGGCGAGCGAGCGCCAGCTGGGCGCAGCGGCGCCCAACCTCACCAGCAGCGGACGGGCAGGAGGCCCGGCCAGCGCGCGCGCCCGCGCGCGCCCAGCAGAGCAGCAGCGGACGGGCAGGAGGCCCGCCCGCCCGCGCCAGGAGGCGCGCGCGCCCAGCACCCAGCGGCGTGCGCCAGGAGGGCGCACGCCCAGCGCCACTGTGCGCGCGCCAGGAGGGCGCGCGCCCAGCAGCCAGCAGCGCGCGCCAGGAGGGCGCGCGCCCACCAGCAGCCCAGCACTTACCTTGGCGTCCAACGCTAGCTTCTAGAGGATTCTGCGCCAGCACCAGCCATCTAGAAGGCCTATCTCGTGGAGGAGATGAGGGCGTTGGAGAAGATAAGGCAGCAGGGATAAGGCTTATCTAGTGGGAGGATAAGGCTTATCCTAAGGAGGCGGCACTTAGAGATAATGATGAGGATTATCTCTAAGCAGGGCGGCAGCTGGTTGGATAAGATGGAGCTTATCCAATGTGGGCGGCAGCAGGGATAAGGCCTATCTAGTGGGAGGATAAGGCTTATCCTAGGTGGGCAGCACTTAGAGATAATGATGAGGATTATCTTTAAGGGGGCGGCAGCTGGTTGGATTAGAGATAGAGCTTATCCTAAGTGGGCGGCACTTAGAGATAAAGATTGGAGTTATCCTAGGAGTGGATAAAGGCCAAGAGGCGGTGGCTATGGGGGCCCAGCAGCTATAAAAGGAGGGGCGCCCAGCAGCCAAGGCATTGAAGAATTCAGTCGACAGCCATCCAGCAGAGTGGATCCAGCGACTTGAGGCTGCAGCGAGCAGCGACCCGGCGATTGGGAGGAGTCCAATCTGCCACAACCGGCGTGCAGCAGAGGCAGCATCGCAGCGGGGCGCTCAGCGACTCAGAGGAGCAGCGAGCGGGGAGCCGGCGCGCAGATCATCCTCGGCGTGCAGCGTGCAGCGAGGAGCGCAGCGGCAGCGGTCGCGCCGTGTGGAGTGCGGACGACCAGGGCAGCAGGAGAGTCTTGTAAGCCCTTGTGGCAAGGTGAGAGTTGTAGGGCAGAGGCCCAGTTCTACTTGTCATTGTCCTCTTAATAAATTAAAAAGGGGTTGGGGTAGCGTACCCCGTATATCGTGTGCTTGGGGCGGGACTTTGTTCTTCGGGGAGTTATTTATTTTATCTGGGGGTAAGGCTGGTTAGGGGAGAGGAGTTTCCCTAGCGCCATCACCGGTAGACGCGAGGACCTAGTGACCCTAGGGGGCGCTTGCGCGTGCCGATTGAAAGCCCGGTGACAATTAGGTATCAGAGCCCGGTTGAAGACAAGTCCGACAAGCAGACCCAATCGATGGCGAGAGCGGTAGGAGACCGCATGACTCGGTTGGAGGGGATCGTGGGAGATCCGGGTGAGGGATCGACCATGAACCTTGTAGCTGTGTGCACAGAGTTGGGCATACAGTTGGCGGAGTTGCGAACTTCGCATGATCAGCTGATGGAGAGGCATGAGCGGCTGCTCCACGACTTCGAGCATCGCAGCATGCTACAGCAGCGATCCGAGCCATGATCCACGCCTTGGAGCAGGAGGTGATCCGGCTGAGGCAGGAGGCGCGGAGTCCAGTCAACATGGTCGGCGTTCCGGCAAAGGAAGCGAAGGTCCGGGAGCCTAAGACCTTCGGCGGAGCCAGGAGCGCGACGGAGGTAGAGAACTTCGTGTGGGACATGGAGGCCTACTTCCGTGCGGCGAAGATCCCAGCAGCCGATCAGGTGGATCGGGCCACGACATACCTGGAGGGGAGCGCCAAGCTCTGGTGGAGGACCAGAACGGCCGAGGATGACCGTGCGGGGCGTCCCAGGATCGAGACGTGGGAGATCTTCAAGAGGGAACTGAAGGCGCAGTTCCAACCGAGCAATGCAGCGTGGCTTGCTCGGGAGAACCTGAGGAAGTTGCGGCAGACAGGGAGCATCCGGGAGTATGTGGCGCAATTCAGCAACCTGCTTCTGGAAGTGTCCAACATGTCCGAGGAAGATAATTATTTAACTTCCTCGCTGGCCTACAGGGGTGGGCGCAGGCCGAGCTTCGCAGGAGGGAGGTGAGGGATATTCCCTCAGCCTTCGTAGCGGCGGAGGCGCTGGTGGACTTTCGCAGCGCTACTACTTCGGGCAGCGGTGGCCAGGGCAAGGGCAAGCGCAAGAGTGCGTCACCACCGCGGGGTCGAAAGGACAAGAGGGAAGGAGTCCCATATGCAGCAGCAAAGCCAAAGGGACCGGCGAATTTCGCTGGATGCTTCGTGTGCGGAGGAGCGCACCGCGCACGGGAGTGTCCACGGAAGGTGACGGTAGCGGCCGTCACCACCCATGCAGACATGGCGTCCGAGAGTTCGGGGGAGGAGCCAGTAGCGAGGATGGCCCCGCTACAGTGCATCAGTACTTTGGCCGCGAGAGACCAACGCCAAGGTATGATGTTCGTGAGGGCTCGGGTCAACGGAAGGTTAGTGAGGGCCTTGGTTGACACCGGCGCGACACACAACTTTGTGAGCCAAGGAGCGGCGCGCAGGTTGGAGCTTGGAGCGCTATCCCAGCCGTGTAGGGTGAAGCCAGTCGGCTCCGAGGAGATGGAGTCTTTGGGCCAGGCGGAGGCCACATTGGAGGTGGGCTCGTGGACTGGGAGCTGCAGCATGACAGTCTTGCCTATCGACGACTACGACTTGATACTCGGGATGGATTTCTTCCTCCAGAGTAAGGCCGTGGTCATGCCTCATCGGAGAGGCATCCTGATCCGGACAGGTAGGCGTCCTTACTTCGTTCCAGTGGAGGGATGGCGGAGGACGATTGCGAAGGGTCGTTGTAAGAAACGACCACACCAGACCTGAGGTTGTGCGACAACCTCACACCTAGGCATCGCGTGGGAGAGCCTAGGAGACCTGCGGGAGGAGGCTGCAGGCGGGACGGCTCGGCGAGCGGGCTGTCCAACCGAGGAGGCATCAGGAGGGTGCGCGTGGTAGGAGGCACGTTGGGACTCGGGAGACTTGGCCAGGAGGGTCAAGGCATGCGCGGAGGCATGGAGGTCGACGAGGGCGTCGACATCTCAGTGGGGGGAGAATTGTTACCACCCCAAGTAGGCGCGCGGTCAGGAGGACCGTGGCGCAGCCCGTGCGCGCAGGCGCGGGCACACCAGCGAGGTTGGCGAGGCTCTCAACGCCCGGCGCAGGCGGCGCCGAGCGGGCGAGCGAGCACCAGCTGGGCGCAGCGGTGCGCCCAGCCCAGCAGCACAGCGGACGGGCAGGAGGCCCGCCCGCCAGCGCGCGCGCCAGCAGCGCGCGCGCCCAGCACCCAGCGGCGTGCGCCAGGAGGGCGCACGCCCAGCGCCACTGTGCGCGCGCCAGGAGGGCGCGCGCCCAGCAGCCAGCAGCGCGCGCCAGGTGGGCGCGCGCCCACCAGCAGCCCAGCACTTACCTTGGCGTCCAACGCTAGCTTCTAGAGGATTCTGCGCCAGCACCAGCCATCTAGAAGGCCTATCTCGTGGAGGAGATGAGGGCGTTGGAGAAGATAAGGCAGCAGGGATAAGGCTTATCTAGTGGGAGGATAAGGCTTATCCTAAGGAGGCGGCACTTAGAGATAATGATGAGGATTATCTCTAAGCAGGGCGGCAGCTGGTTGGATTAAGATGGAGCTTATCCAATGTGGGCGGCAGCAGGGATAAGGCCTATCTAGTGGGAGGATAAGGCTTATCCTAGGTGGGCAGCACTTAGAGATAATGATGAGGATTATCTTTAAGGGGGCGGCAGCTGGTTGGGATTAGAGATAAGGCTTATCCTAAGGGCGGCACTTGGAGATAAAGATTGGCTTATCCTAGGAGTGGATAAAGGCCAAGAGGCGGTGGCTATGGGGCGCCCAGCAGCTATAAAAGGAGGGGCGTCCAGCAGCCAAGGCATTGAAGAATTCAGCGACAGCCATCCAGCAGAGTGGATCCAGCGACTTGAGGCTGCAGCGAGCAGCGACCCGGCGATTGGGAGGAGTCCAATCTGCCACAACCGGCGTGCAGCAGAGGCAGCATCGCAGCGGGGCGCTCAGCGACTCAGAGGAGCAGCGAGCGGGGAGCCGGCGCGCAGATCATCCTCGGCGTGCAGCGTGCAGCGAGGAGCGCAGCGGCAGCGGTCGCGCCGTGTGGAGTGCGGACGACCAGGGCAGCAGGAGAGTCTTGTAAGCCCTTGTGGCAAGGTGAGAGTTGTAGGGCAGAGGCCCAGTTCTACTTGTCATTGTCCTCTTAATAAATTAAAAAGGGGTTGGGGTAGCGTACCCCGTATATCGTGTGCTTGGGGCGGGACATTGTTCTTCGGGGAGTTATTTATTTTATCTGGGGGTAAGGCTGGTTAGGGGAGAGGAGTTTCCTAGCGCCATCACCGGTAGACGCGAGGACCTAGTGACCCTAGGGGGCGCTTGCGCGTGCCGATTGAAAGCCCGGTGACAAGTAGTATCCCCTCCAACCCGGTGACAAAGTTGATCCTAGGTATCAGAGTAACTTTGTCACCCGGCTAGGTCTAGACTAACTTTTTCTTTACTTATCTAGCGGAAGCACCTAGCTAGGGACTGGCCTTAGCGCTGCGCACGCTAAGTCAGCCTACGAATGTGGATGCACTCCACTCTAGGTGAGGTTATAGGAACCTCACTTGACCGCTGGATCACAAGAACTCCCCGCTGGTAGACCCCACACAATCACACCCGCCCACACAAGCATATACGGGACAATGTCCCAACCCCTCGATTAATACAATCCACAAAGGGGATGACAAAGGAAGATGGGCCAACAGCCCTACAACTCTCAAACAGAAAGCACTCCTCACCTTTGCCAATTGGCTACACAATAGCAGCCCTTAGCCGCCCGTAGGAATCTCCTCACGGCACCGACCGTTGCCTCGCGTTCCTTGCTCGCCCAAGGAAGTGCTCGGCGTGCTCCAGCGCTCCACACGATTGCTGAAGACTCCTTCTTGCGTTCGCTGATCTGCTACTAGCTGGAATTGCTCTCCATGGACGTCTGCCCTCCCTTTTATAGCTGCTGCACCGCCTCAATGCCACCGCCTAGGCCCTATTAGATAAGGCCTATCTTATCTCCATTCCAGCTGCTGGCTTTATCTTTTATCACCGCCCAGCTCAGCCATCTTTATCTCTTAGCGCCGCTGCCTTAAGATAAGCCTTATCTAATCACCGCCCAGCTCAGGATAAGTCTTATCCTATCCAGTCGCTTGCTTAGGGATAAGCCTTATCTTCTCCTGATCTGATCGTTCCGCTCGATCTGCTGCTGGTTAGATAAGTCTTCTAGATGCTGGACGCCAACTTCCTTCCAGAAGATCGCTGGCGCTGCTGTGGATAACTCCCGCGGATGGATAAGGCCACAGATGGATAAGGTGCGCGCGCGTCCTGCTGGCGCGCGCTGCGGGTGCTGGGCGCGCGTGCGCTGGGCGCGCGCCCTGGCGGGCGGGCCTCCTGCCCATCCGCCCGCTGTGCTGCCGCTGTTGCTGGGACTGGGCTGGGCGCGTATCGCTGCGCCCAGGTTGGGCGTGCACCTGCCCGCCCGGCGCCTCCTGCGCCGGGGCGTGCAGGGCTGCTGGGCGCTGAGCCCAGGCAGCTGACCGCGCGTCCTCCGGACCTCCTCTGGCCGTGCGCGCTAGCTGATAGCATGGCGCGCCGATGCTTCCTCCTGCGTGCCGCCGCATCTGGAGTGTGAGGTTGCATCTGGCCTGGCGCATTGGATCTCCAAGCTCGCGCCGAATGACATGGGGCCTGCCGACCCCAGGGCGGGCGTGCGCATCCTATCGCATGGTCAACCTCGCCCGGTAGGCCTCGACTGTCCTACCTTGCCCGTGCTGCGCGCCACGGGCTGCGCCACGGCCCTCCTGGCCGTGCGCGCTACTGGGGCGGTGACAATCCTCCCCCACCTGAAGGCGCCGACGCCCCCTTCGCGCAACCCTCCGTGTAGGCTCGTATGTCATCCTCGAACTGCCATAGTTCTTCGGCTCGCCTCCAGGTGGCATCGGAGACATCCTCTCCGTGCCACTGCACCAAGTACTCCGTGTACTTGGGTCCTTGACTCGTTCCCACCTTTCGGTCCGCCAAAATCCTCGCTATCTTCCTCGAAAATCTTGGGCGTATGGTAGGGCGCATCCTGCCGGGGTTCTCGAGCTGATCAGCTTCCAAATCTCCGTGGTAAGGCTTGAGAAAGCTCACGTGGAATACTGGATGTATCCTCAGCCTGGCCGGCAAGGCCAACTTGTAAGCAACTTCGCCCACCCTCCTGAGTACCTTGAAGGGGCCATCATATCGCGGCAGCAATCCCTTGTGTTGCTTCTGCTTGGTGGCCTTCTTCCAAAGGTAGGGCGTGATCTTCAACATGACCAGGTCGCCCACCTAGAACTCTACTGGTCGCCTAAGCTCGTCTGCGCGCAACTTCATCCGCATCGCTGCCCGCACTAAGCTGTCGCGCGCCTTCGCTATGTTCTCGGTCCTGTCCCTCGCAAACAAGTGCGCCGCTGGGCATGGGCCGTCATACTGGCGTGCGACCTCCAAAGGTGTCCTGGGCTGGTAGCCTAGGCACAGCTCCGCTGGGCTTTGATCGGTTGCTGAGGAGCGGTTGAGGTTGTATGAGAACTGCGCCGCATCCAGCAACTCCAGCCAATTCCTCTGTCTGGCTGTGACGAAGTGCCGCAGATACTCCTCGAGCAATGCGTTCACCCGCTCGGTCTGACCATCCGTCTGTGGGTGGAACGCTGTGGAGAACTTGAGTTCTGTGCCCACGATTTGGAAGAGCGTGGTCCAGAACTTGCTTGTGAAGCGCCCGTCACGGTCGCTGATGATGTCCCCCGGGATGCCGAATGTCTTCACCACATGGCTGAAGAAGAGTGTTGCGCAGATCTCGGCCGTACAGGGCTCGGGTACCGCCATGAAGATGGCGTACTTCGTGAATCGGTCCACCACCACGAAGATGGTCTTCCTGTCGTCCACCTCCGGAAATCCGGCAATGAAGTCCATGGACACTGATGCCCACGGCCGGTTCGGTATAGGTAGCGACTGAAGTAGTCCTGCCGGTCTCTTGCGCTCCACCTTGTCCATCTGGCATATGAGGCAGCTCCGCACATAGGCCTCCACATCTCTCCACATATTCGGCCAGTAGAAGTCTCGAGAAAGTAGGGCGTACATCCGCTCGATGCCCGGATGTCCCGCCCATCTTGCGTCATGGGACTCTTTTAGTAGGTCGCGCCGCAGAGCATCGTTCTTTGGCACGACCAACCTGCCTCCCTGCGCGCGAAGCAGGCCGTCCTAGATCCAAAAGCGCCGCACCAAGCCGCTCGTGACGTCGCGCATCGTCTTCGCGTAGGCTGCATCGGACGGTGCTGTATCGCGGATGCGCTCGGTCATGTCCGTCTGCATGGTCGCCACTGCAGCCACGAACTCCTGGTTGGCTTGGCGGCTGAGGGCGTCGGCCACTTGGTTCTGACGTCCCGGCCGATGCTCCCAGTCGAAATCGAACTCCGCCAAGTACTCCTGCCAGCGAGCTTGCTTCGGTGTCAACTTGGGTTGGGTCTTGAAGTAGGTGTTGGCGACGTTGTCGGTGACGATTTTGAACTTCGTCCCGAGCAGATAGTGGCGCCACACCTCCAAGCAGTGGATCACGGCAGTCATCTCCTTCTCGTGCGCCGAGTACCGCGTCTCAGCGTCCTTGAATTTCCTACTCTCGTAGGCCACCGGATGTCCCGCCTGGACCAAGACTCCTCCAAGTGCACGGTCTGATGCGTCCGTGTGCACCTCGAATGGATCCTCAAATATCGGCAGCCGCAAGACTGGCTCTGTGGCTAGTGTCGTCTTCTGCTGATCGAAGGCCTCCTCACAAGTAGAGGACCAACTCCACCGTCGCTCCTTCTTGAGCAAGTCGGTCAAGGGACTAGCAATGGTCGAGTATCCCTTGATGAACCTTCGATAATAGTTAGCAAGTCTTAGGAACGATCGGAGCTCGCTAACTGTGGCAGGCGTCGGCCAGTCCTGGATGGCCCGGACCTTGGCGCTATCCATCCTGATTGCGCCGTGGCCGATGATGTGTCCAAGAAAATGGACCTCGGTGCGTGCGAACTCGCACTTCTCCTTCTTGACGTAGAGGCGATGCTCCTTCAGGCGCTGAAGCACTCGTCTCAAATGCTCCACATGCTGCTCCAAACTGCTGCTGTATATGACGATGTCGTCGAGATAGACTACCACGAAGTCGTCCAAGAAATCGTAGAGAACATCGGTCATGAGGTTGCAGAAGGTGGCAGGTGCATTGGTCAGGCCAAAGGGCATAACCAGAAACTCAAAAGAGCCATATCGGGTCACGCATGTAGTCTTTGGCTCATCTCCTGGCACAATGCGCACTTGCCAATATCCTGAGCGGAGGTCGAGTTTGGTGAAGTACTCCGCCTTGTAGAGACGGTCGAACAAGTCAGCTGCGTTGGGCACTGGATAGCGGTTCTTCACCGTCACTTTGTTGAGTGCCCTGTAATCAACACACATGCGCAGCGACCCGTCTTTCTTCCGCTGAAACAAGACCGGCGCTCCATATGGCGCGCGAGATGGCTGAATCAACCCGCGGCCAGCAGCTCGTCCAGCTGCGCGCGCAGCTCCTTCAACTCTGCAGGGGCCATGCGGTAGGGTGCCTTGGCCGGTGGGCGCGCTCCGGGCTCCAGCTCGATGCGGTGGTCGTGTGCGCGTCGGGGTGGCAGCTCCTTTGGCAGCTCGTCGGGCATCAGCTCGGCAAACTCCTTCAGCACCTCCCCCACCTGTGCTGGCACGTCCCCCGTGTCTCTCGAACTCGGCTCCACTTGGATGAGCGCAGCCACGTAGGTCTGGTCGCCCTTGCGCAGCCCCTTATTGAGTTGCTTGGCGGATATCAGCCCGCCGTTCGCTGCCGCGCCTGCGCTGTCCTGGGCTGTCTCCTGCGTGGCAGCAGCTGCCTGGCCGCTGCCCTCCCTCGCAATAGCTGGTAGCATAGGTACGAAGCCGGTGCACTCCTCTGCGCCGATTAGCATACCGTTTAAGTGGGGCAAGATCATTACCTTGGCTGCCTTGAAGAACTCCAAGCCGAGGATGATCTGGAAATCGTCAAGCGGGATCACCATAAAGCTGCACGGTCCCCGCCATGGACCGACCTTCATGTCAGCTTTTGTTCGGCCCTTCACTCGCGTTGCCTTTGAGTTGATGGCCTTGATCATCGTTGCAGCGGTGGAAATCTGCAACGTTAACTCCTTCGCTATGTCTTTCGCGATGAAGTTGTCGGTGGCACCCGTATCGATCATGGCCTTCAGCTCGCGACCATTGATCATCACCGATACATATAGAAGCCCTTTGTGGGATGACGGCTTCTTGGCGACAAGCGCGTTGATCGCTTGTAACGGGTTCACCCGGGAGGGTCCCTCCGAGTCGCTGGATTCCTCGACCAGCTGGGAGATCAAGGCCAAAGCCAAGGAGAGCAAGACGTCTCAGCCCAAGCAGGGGAAGAAGAAGACATCTGCTCGAAAAGAGAAGGGCCCAGCACCGAAGTCAAAAGAAACCTCAACCAACGCAGAGCGACCCCCTGGATGCTTCATCTGCGGAGGCGCGCACCGGATGCGCGACTGTCAGAAGAAGGGGGCGCGAGCTTGGAGATCCAATGCGCCAGGCCAGATGCAACCTCACACTCCAGATGCGGCGGCACGCAGGAGGCAGCATCGGCGCGCCATGCTATCAGCTAGCGCGCACGGCCAGAGGAGGTCCGGAGGACGCGCGGTCAGCTGCCTGGGCTCAGCGCCCAGCAGCCCTGCACGCCCCGGCGCAGGAGGCGCCGGGCGGGCAGGCGCACGCCCAACCTGGGCGCAGCGATACGCACCCAGCCCAGTCCCAGCAACAGCGGCAGCACAGCGGGCGGACGGGCAGGAGGCCCGCCCGCCAGGGCGCGCGCCCAGCGCACGCGCGCCCAGCACCCGCAGCGCGCGCCCAGCAGGACGCGCGCGCACCTTATCCATCTGTGGCCTTATCCATCCGCGGGAGTTATCCACAGCAGCGCCAGCGATCTTCTGGAAGGAAGTTGGCGTCCAGCATCTAGAAGACTTATCTAACCAGCAGCAGATCGAGCGGAACGATCAGATCAGGAGAAGATAAGGCTTATCCCTAAGCAAGCGGCTGGATAGGATAAGACTTATCCTGAGCTGGGCGGTGATTAGATAAGGCTTATCTTAAGGCAGCGGCGCTAAGAGATAAAGATGGCTGAGCTGGGCGGTGATAAAAGATAAAGCCAGCAGCTGGAATGGAGATAAGATAGGCCTTATCTAATAGGGCCTAGGCGGTGGCATTGAGGCGGTGCAGCAGCTATAAAAGGGAGGGCAGACGTCCATGGAGAGCAATTCCAGCTAGTAGCAGATCAGCGAACGCAAGAAGGAGTCTTCAGCAATCGTGTGGAGCGCTGGAGCACGCCGAGCACTTCCTTGGGCGAGCAAGGAACGCGAGGCAACGGTCGGTGCCGTGAGGAGATTCCTACGGGCGGCTAAGGGCTGCTATTGTGTAGCCAATTGGCAAAGGTGAGGAGTGCTTTCTGTTTTGAGAGTTGTAGGGCTGTTGGCCCATCTTCCTTTGTCATCCCCTTTGTGGATTGTATTAATCGAGGGGTTGGGACATTGTCCCGTATATGCTTGTGTTGGGCGGGTGTGATTGTGTGGGGTCTACCAGCGGGGAGTTCTTGTGATCCAGCGGTCAAGTGAGGTTCCTATAACCTCACCTAGAGTGGAGTGCATCCACATTCGTAGGCTGACTTAGCGTGCGCAGCGCTAAGGCCGGTCCCTAGCTAGGTGCTTCCGCTAGATAAGTAAAGAAAAAGTTAGTCTAGACCTAGCCGGGTGACAAAGAGGTATCAGAGCCCCGCTCACAAGAACCATGGTGAACCACAACGACCGAATAGCACGGCTCGAGACCATAGTTGGGATACCGCCGGAGGATGGGTTCACAGACCTTATCACCCGATCCTTGGAGCAGCAGGTGCAGATCCAGCAGATCCAAGAGGCGCAGCGGGCCATCCCAACGCCAGATGGAGCCGGGCCGAGTTCTTCCAACGACGGCCAACAGGATGGGCGAGAAGCCATCCTAGAGGAGGTGCTGAACCGGGTGAAGGAGCTGACGGACGAGCTAGAAGTCCTGAAGCGCGAGCGCGCGCGCCAGCCCTACCCGCACCCAGCGCATCCATCCCAGATCCGCGTACCAGAACCGAAGCCCTTTAGCGGCGCGCGCAACGCCAAGGAACTGGAGAACTTCGTCTGGGACGTGGAGGAGTACTTCCAAGCCATGGAGATACCGGAGGCACGACGAGTCCGACTAGCCAGCGTGTTCCTCGCTGGCGACGCCAAGCTTTGGTGGCGCACTCGCAGCGCGGAAGACCGTAATGCAGGTAGGCCAGGAATTACAACTTGGGAAGCCTTCAGAGAAGAACTAAAGCTTCAGTTCCTCCCTCATAACGTCATATGGGTGGCGAGGGAACAACTGAAGAAGCTGAAACAGACGGGTTCGATCAGAGACTACGTCAAGGAGTTCAGCTCATTGCTACTCGACATACCCGACATGTCTGACGCTGACAAGCTATTCAACTTCCAGTCGGGGTTATAGAACTGGGCGCAAGTGGAGCTGCGGAGGCAAGGAGTGAAAGATCTCAATTCGGCGATGGCTGCTGCCGAGAGCTTCGTCGACTTCCGCCCCGCCACTACGCCTACCCCCGCCCTTGGCAAGCAGAAGGCCAAAGTCAAGGAGAGCAAGACGTCTCAGCCCAAGCAGGGGAAGAAGAAGACATCTGCTCGAAAAGAGAAGGGCCCAGCACCGAAGTCAAAAGAAACCTCAACCAACGCAGAGCGACCCCCTGGATGCTTCATCTGCGGAGGCGCGCACCGGATGCGCGACTGTCAGAAGAAGGGGAAGCTCACGGCCTTGATCTCCCAGCTGGTCGAGGAATCCAGCGACTCGGAGGGACCCTCCCGGGTGAACCCGTTACAAGCGATCAACGCGCTTGTCGCCAAGAAGCCGTCATCCCACAAAGGGCTTCTATATGTATCGGTGATGATCAATGGTCGCGAGCTGAAGGCCATGATCGATACGGGTGCCACCGACAACTTCATCGCGGAAGACATAGCGAAGGAGTTAACGTTGCAGATTTCCACCGCTGCAACGATGATAAAGGCCATCAACTCAAAGGCAACGCGAGTGAAGGGCCGAACAAAAGCTGACATGAAGGTCGGTCCATGGCGGGGACCGTGCAGCTTTATGGTGATCCCGCTTGACGATTTCCAGATCATCCTCGGCTTGGAGTTCTTCAAGGCAGCCAAGGTAATGATCTTGCCCCACTTAAACGGTATGCTAATCGGCGCAGAGGAGTGCACCGGCTTCGTACCTATGCTACCAGCTATTGCGAGGGAGGGCAGCGGCCAGGCAGCTGCTGCCACGCAGGAGACAGCCCAGGACAGCGCAGGCGCGGCAGCGAACGGCGGGCTGATATCCGCCAAGCAACTCAATAAGGGGCTGCGCAAGGGCGACCAGACCTACGTGGCTGCGCTCATCCAAGTGGAGCCGAGTTCGAGAGACACGGGGGACGTGCCAGCACAGGTGGGGGAGGTGCTGAAGGAGTTTGCTGAGCTGATGCCCGACGAGCTGCCAAAGGAGCTGCCACCCCGACGCGCACACGACCACCGCATCGAGCTGGAGCCGGAGCGCGCCCACCGGCCAAGGCACCCTACCGCATGGCCCCTGCAGAGTTGAAGAAGCTGCGCGCGCAGCTGGACGAGCTGCTGGCCGCGGGGTTGATTCAGCCATCCCGCGCGCCATATGGAGCGCCGGTCTTGTTTCAGCGGAAGAAAGACGGGTCGCTGCGCATGTGTGTTGATTACAGGGCACTCAACAAAGTGACGGTGAAGAACCGCTATCCAGTGCCCAACGCAGCTGACTTGTTCGACCGTCTCTACAAGGCGGAGTACTTCACCAAACTCGACCTCCGCTCAGGATATTGGCAAGTGCGCATTGTGCCAGGAGATGAGCCAAAGACTACATGCGTGACCCGATATGGCTCTTTTGAGTTTCTGGTTATGCCCTTTGGCCTGACCAACGCACCTGCCACCTTCTGCAACCTCATGACCGATGTTCTCTACGATTTCTTGGACGACTTCGTGGTAGTCTATCTCGACGACATCGTCATATACAGCAGCAGTTTGGAGCAGCATGTGGAGCATTTGAGACGAGTGCTTCAGCGCCTGAAGGAGCATCGCCTCTACGTCAAGAAGGAGAAGTGCGAGTTCGCACGCACCGAGGTCCATTTTCTTGGACACATCGTCGGCCACGGCGCAATCAGGATGGATAGCGCCAAGGTCCGGGCCATCCAGGACTGGCCGACGCCTGCCACAGTTAGCGAGCTCCGATCGTTCCTAGGACTTGCTAACTATTATCGAAGGTTCATCAAGGGATACTCGACCATTGCTAGTCCCTTGACCGACTTGCTCAAGAAGGAGCGACGGTGGAGTTGGTCCTCTACTTGTGAGGAGGCCTTCGATCAGCTGAAGACGGCACTAGCCACAGAGCCAGTCTTGCGGCTGCCGATATTTGAGGATCCATTCGAGGTGCACACGGACGCATCAGACCGTGCACTTGGAGGAGTCTTGGTCCAGGCGGGACATCCGGTGGCCTACGAGAGTAGGAAATTCAAGGACGCCGAGACGCGGTATTCGGCGCACGAGAAGGAGATGACTGCCGTGATCCACTGCTTGGAGGTGTGGCGCCACTATCTGCTCGGGACGAAGTTCAAAATCGTCACCGACAACGTCGCCAACACCTACTTCAAGACCCAACCCAAGTTGACACCGAAGCAAGCTCGCTGGTAGGAGTACTTGGCGGAGTTCGATTTCGACTGGGAGCATCGGCCGGGACGTCAGAACCAGGTGGCCGACGCCCTCAGCCGCCAAGCCAACCAGGAGTTCGTGGCTGCAGTGGCGACCATGCAGACGGACATGACCGAGCGCATCCGCGAGACAGCACCGTCCGATGCAGCCTACGCGAAGACAATGCGCGACGTCACGAGCGGCTTGGTGCGGCGCTTTTGGATCCAGGACGGCCTGCTTCGCGCGCAGGGAGGCAGGTTGGTCGTGCCAAAGAACGATGCTCTACGGCTCGACCTACTAAAAGAGTCCCATGACTCAAGATGGGCGGGACATCCGGGCATCGAGCGGATGTACGCCCTACTTTCTCGAGACTTCTACTGGCCGAACATGTGGAGAGATGCGGAGGCCTATGTGCGGAGCTGTCTCATTTGCCAGATGGACAAGGTGGAGCGCAAGAGACCGGCAGGACTACTTCAGCCGCTACCTATACCGAACCGACCGTGGGCATCAGTGTCCATGGACTTCATTGCCGGATTTCCGGAGGTGGATGGCAGGAAGACCATCTTCGTGGTGGTGGACCGATTCACGAAGTACGCCATCTTCATGGCGGTACCCGAGCCCTGTACGGCCGAGATCTGCGCAACACTCTTCTTCAGCCATGTGGTGAAGACATTCGGCATCCCGGGGGACATCATCAGCGACCGTGACGGGCGCTTCACAAGCACGTTCTGGACCACGCTCTTCCAAATCGTGGGCACAGAACTCAAGTTCTCCACAGCGTTCCACCCACAGACGGATGGTCAGACCGAGCGGGTGAACGCATTGCTCGAGGAGTATCTGCGGCACTTCGTCACAGCCAGACAGAGGAATTGGCTGGAGTTGCTGGATGCGGCGCAGTTCTCATACAACCTCAACCGCTCCTCAGCAACCGATCAAAGCCCAGCGGAGCTGTGCCTAGGCTACCAGCCCAGGACACCTTTGGAGGTCGCACGCCAGTATGACGGCCCATGCCCAGCGGCGCACTTGTTTGCGAGGGACAGGACCGAGAACATAGCGAAGGCGCGCGACAGCTTAGTGCGGGTGGCGATGCAGATGAAGTTGCGCGCAGACGAGCATAGGCGACCAGTAGAGTTCCAGGTGGGCGACCTGGTCATGTTGAAGATCACGCCCTACCTTTGGAAGAAGGCCACCAAGCAGAAGCAACACAAGGATTGCTGCCGCGATATGATGGCCCCTTCAAGGTACTCAGGAGGGTGGGCGAAGTTGCTTACAAGTTGGCCTTGCCGGCCAGGCTGAGGATACATCCAGTATTCCACGTGAGCTTTCTCAAGCCTTACCACGGAGATTTGGAAGCTGATCAGCTCGAGAACCCCGGCAGGATGCGCCCTGCCATACGCCCAAGATTTTCGAGGAAGATAGCGAGGATTTTGGCAGACCGAAAGGTGGGAACGAGTCAAGGACCCAAGTACACGGAGTACTTGGTGCAGTGGCACGGAGAGGATGTCTCCGATGCCACCTGGAGGCGAGCCGAAGAACTATGGCAGTTCGAGGATGACATACGAGCCTGCACGGAGGGTTGCGCGACGGGGGCGTCGGCGCCTTCAGGTGGGGGAGGATTGTCACCGCCCCAGTAGTGCGCATGGCCAGGAGGGCCGTGGCGCAGCCCGTGGCGCGCAGCGCGGGCAAGGTAGGACAGTCGAGGCCTACCGGGCGAGGTTGACCGTGCGATAGGATGCGCACGCCCGCCCTGGGGTCGGCAGGCCCCATGTCATCGGCGCGAGCTTGGAGATCCAATGCGCCAGGCCAGATGCAACCTCACACTCCAGATGCGGCGGCACGCAGGAGGCAGCATCGGCGCGCCATGCTATCAGCTAGCGCGCACGGCCAGAGGAGGTCCGGAGGACGCGCGGTCAGCTGCCTGGGCTCAGCGCCCAGCAGCCCTGCACGCCCCGGCGCAGGAGGCGCCGGGCGGGCAGGCGCACGCCCAACCTGGGCGCAGCGATACGCGCCCAGCCCAGTCCCAGCAACAGCGGCAGCACAGCGGGCGGACGGGCAGGAGGCCCGTCCGCCAGGGCACGCGCCCAGCGCACGCGCGCCCAGCACCCGCAGCGCGCGCCCAACAGGACGCGCGCGCACCTTATCCATCTGGGGTCGGCAGGCCCCATGTCGGGCGTGCGCATCCTATCGCACGGTCAACCTCGCCCGGTAGGCCTCGACTGTCCTACCTTGCCCGCGCTGCGCGCCACGGGCTGCGCCACGGCCCTCCTGGCCGTGCGCACTACTGGGGCGGTGACAATCCTCCCCCACCTGAAGGCGCCGACGCCCCGTCGCGCAACCCTCCGTGTAGGCTCGTATGTCATCCTCGAACTGCCATAGTTCTTCGGCTCGCCTCCAGGTGGCATCGGAGACATCCTCTCCGTGCCACTGCACCAAGTACTCCGTGTACTTGGGTCCTTGACTCGTTCCCACCTTTCGGTCCGCCAAAATCCTCGCTATCTTCCTCGAAAATCTTGGGCATATGGCAGGGCGCATCCTGCCGGGGTTCTCGAGCTGATCAGCTTCCAAATCGTGCATGCGCGGAGGCATGGAGGTCGACGAGGGCGTCGACATTTCAGTGGGGGGAGAATTGTTACGACCCCAAGTGTGCGCGCGGTCAGGAGGACCGTGGCGCAGCCCGTGCGCGCAGGCGCGGACACACCAGCGAGGTTGGCGAGGCTCTCAACGCCCGGCGCAGGCGGCGCCGAGCGGGCGAGCGAGCACCAGCTGGGCGCAGCGGTGCGCCCAGCCCAGCAGCACAGCGGACGGGCAGGAGGCCCGCCTGCCAGCGCGCGCGCCAGCAGCGCGCGCGCCCAGCACCCAGCGGCGTGCGCCAGGAGGGCGCACGCCCAGCGCCACTGTGCGCGCGCCAGGAGGGCGCGCGCCCAGCAGCCAGCAGCGCGCGCCAGAGTGGGCGCGCGCCCAGCAGCAACCCAGCACCTTGTCTTGGCGTCCAACGGCCATCTTCTAGAGGGATTCCAGCACGCAAAGTTATCTTGGGGAGAAGATATGCACCAGCCATCTAGAAGGCCTATCTCATGGAGGAGATGAGGGCGTTGGAGAAGATAAGGCAGCAGGGATAAGGCTTATCTAGTGGGAGGATAAGGCTTATCCTAAGGAGGCGGCACTTAGAGATAATGATGAGGATTATCTCTAAGCAGGGCGGCAGCTGGTTGGATAAGATGGAGCTTATCCAATGTGGGCGGCAGCAGGGATAAGGCCTATCTAGTGGGAGGATAAGGCTTATCCTAGGTGGGCAGCACTTAGAGATAATGATGAGGATTATCTTTAAGGGGGCGGCAGCTGGTTGGGATTAGAGATAAGGTTTATCCTAAGTGGGCGGCACTTGGAGATAAAGATTGGCTTATCCTAGGAGTGGATAAAGGCCAAGAGGCGGTGGCTATGGGGCGCCCAGCAGCTATAAAAGGAGGGGACGTCCAGCAGCCAAGGCATTGAAGAATCAATCAGCGACAGCCATCCAGCAGAGTGGATCCAGCGACTTGAGGCTGCAGCGAGCAGCGACCCGGCGATTGGGAGGAGTCCAATCTGCCACAACCGGCGTGCAGCAGAGGCAGCATCGCAGCGGGGCGCTCAGCGACTCAGAGGAGCAGCGAGCGGGGAGCCGGCGCGCAGATCATCCTCGGCGTGCAGCGTGCAGCGAGGAGCGCAGCGGCAGCGGTCGCGCCGTGTGGAGTGCGGACGACCAGGGCAGCAGGAGAGTCTTGTAAGCCCTTGTGGCAAGGTGAGAGTTGTAGGGCAGAGGCCCAGTTCTACTTGTCATTGTCCTCTTAATAAATTAAAAAGGGGTTGGGGTAGCGTACCCCGTATATCGTGTGCTTGGGGCGGGACATTGTTCTTCGGGGAGTTATTTATTTTATCTGGGGGTAAGGCTGGTTAGGGGAGAGGAGTTTCCTAGCGCCATCACCGGTAGACGCGAGGACCTAGTGACCCTAGGGGCGCTTGCGCGTGCCGATTGAAAGCCCGGTGACAATTAGGTATCAGAGCCCGGTTGAAGACAAGTCCGACAAGCAGACCCAATCGATGGCGAGAGCGGTAGGAGACCGCATGACTCGGTTGGAGGGGATCGTGGGAGATCCGGGTGAGGGATCGACCATGAACCTTGTAGCTGTGTGCACAGAGTTGGGCATACAGTTGGCGGAGTTGCGAACTTCGCATGATCAGCTGATGGAGAGGCATGAGAGGCTACTCCACGACATCGAGCATCGCAGCATGCTACAGCAGCGATCCGAGTTGGCCATGGAGGAGAGATTGGAGCTTCGGATCCATGCCTTGGAGCAGGAGGTGATCCGGCTGAGGCAGGAGGCGCGGAGTCCAGTCAACATGGTCGGCGTTCCGGCAAAGGAAGCGAAGGTCCGGGAGCCTAAGACCTTCGGCGGAGCCAGGAGCGCGACGGAAGTAGAGAACTTCGTGTGGGACATGGAGGCCTACTTCCGTGCGGCGAAGATCCCAGCAGCCGATCAGGTGGATCGGGCCACGACATACCTGGAGGGGAGCGCCAAGCTCTGGTGGAGGACCAGAACGGCCGAGGATGACCGTGCGGGGCGTCCCAGGATCGAGACGTGGGAGATCTTCAAGAGGGAACTGAAGGCGCAGTTCCAACCGAGCAATGCAGCGTGGCTTGCTCGGGAGAACCTGAGGAAGTTGCGGCAGACAGGGAGCATCCGGGAGTATGTGGCGCAATTCAGCAACCTGCTTCTGGAAGTGTCCAACATGTCCGAGGAAGATAAATTATTTAACTTCCTCGCTGGCCTACAGGGGTGGGCGCAGGCCGAGCTTCGCAGGAGGGAGGTGAGGGATATTCCCTCAGCCTTCGTAGCGGCGGAGGCGCTGGTGGACTTTCGCAGCGCTACTACTTCGGGCAGCGGTGGCCAGGGCAAGGGCAAGCGCAAGAGTGCGTCACCACCGCGGGGTCGAAAGGACAAGAGGGAAGGAGTCCCATATGCAGCAGCAAAGCCAAAGGGACCGGCGAATTTCGCTGGATGCTTCGTGTGCGGAGGAGCGCACCGCGCACGGGAGTGTCCACGGAAGGTGACGGTAGCGGCCGTCACCACCCATGCAGACATGGCGTCCGAGAGTTCGGGGGAGGAGCCAGTAGCGAGGATGGCCCCGCTACAGTGCATCAGTACTTTGGCCGCGAGAGACCAACGCCAAGGTATGATGTTCGTGAGGGCTCGGGTCAACGGAAGGTTAGTGAGGGCCTTGGTTGACACCGGCGCGACACACAACTTTGTGAGCCAAGGAGCGGCGCGCAGGTTGGAGCTTGGAGCGCTATCCCAGCCGTGTAGGGTGAAGCCAGTCGGCTCCGAGGAGATGGAGTCTTTGGGCCAGGCGGAGGCCACATTGGAGGTGGGCTCGTGGACTGGGAGCTGCAGCATGACAGTCTTGCCTATCGACGACTACGACTTGATACTCGGGATGGATTTCTTCCTCCAGAGTAAGGCCGTGGTCATGCCTCATCGGAGAGGCATCCTGATCCGGACAGGTAGGCGTCCTTACTTCGTTCCAGTGGAGGGATGGCGGAGGACGATTGCGAAGGGTCGTTGTAAGAAACGACCACACCAGACCTGAGGTTGTGCGACAACCTCACACCTAGGCATCGCGTGGGAGAGCCTAGGAGACCTGCGGGAGGAGGCTGCAGGCGGGACGGCTCGGCGAGCGGGCTGTCCAACCGAGGAGGCATCAGGAGGGTGCGCGTGGTAGGAGGCCACGTTGGGACTCGGGAGACTTGGCCAGGAGGGTCAAGGCATGCGCGGAGGCATGGAGGTCGACGAGGGCGTCGACATTTCAGTGGGGGGAGAATTGTTACCACCCCAAGTAGGCGCGCGGTCAGGAGGACCGTGGCGCAGCCCGTGCGCGCAGGCGCGGGCACACCAGCGAGGTTGGCGAGGCTCTCAACGCCCGGCGCAGGCGGCGCCGAGCGGGCGAGCGAGCACCAGCTGGGCGCAGCGGTGCGCCCAGCCCAGCAGCACAGCGGACGGGCAGGAGGCCCGCCCGCCAGCGCGCGCGCCAGCAGCGCGCGCGCCCAGCACCCAGCGGCGTGCGCCAGGAGGGCGCACGCCCAGCGCCACTGTGCGCGCGCCAGGAGGGCGCGCGCCCACCAGCAGCCCAGCACTTACCTTGGCGTCCAACGCTAGCTTCTAGAGGATTCTGCGCCAGCACCAGCCATCTAGAAGGCCTATCTCGTGGAGGAGATGAGGGCGTTGGAGAAGATAAGGCAGCAGGGATAAGGCTTATCTAGTGGGAGGATAAGGCTTATCCTAAGGAGGCGGCACTTAGAGATAATGATGAGGATTATCTCTAAGCAGGGCGGCAGCTGGTTGGATAAGATGGAGCTTATCCAATGTGGGCGGCAGCAGGGATAAGGCCTATCTAGTGGGAGGATAAGGCTTATCCTAGGTGGGCAGCACTTAGAGATAATGATGAGGATTATCTTTAAGGGGGCGGCAGCTGGTTGGGATTAGAGATAAGGTTTATCCTAAGTGGGCGGCACTTGGAGATAAAGATTGGCTTATCCTAGGAGTGGATAAAGGCCAAGAGGCGGTGGCTATGGGGCGCCCAGCAGCTATAAAAGGAGGGGACGTCCAGCAGCCAAGGCATTGAAGAATTCAGCGTCAGCCATCCAGCAGAGTGGATCCAGCGACTTGAGGCTGCAGCGAGCAGCGACCCGGCGATTGGGAGGAGTCCAATCTGCCACAACCGGCGTGCAGCAGAGGCAGCATCGCAGCGGGGCGCTCAGCGACTCAGAGGAGCAGCGAGCGGGGAGCCGGCGCGCAGATCATCCTCGGCGTGCAGCGTGCAGCGAGGAGCGCAGCGGCAGCGGTCGCGCCGTGTGGAGTGCGGACGACCAGGGCAGCAGGAGAGTCTTGTAAGCCCTTGTGGCAAGGTGAGAGTTGTAGGGCAGAGGCCCAGTTCTACTTGTCATTGTCCTCTTAATAAATTAAAAAGGGGTTGGGGTAGCGTACCCCGTATATCGTGTGCTTGGGGCGGGACATTGTTCTTCGGGGAGTTATTTATTTTTATCTGGGGGTAAGGCTGGTTAGGGGAGAGGAGTTTCCTAGCGCCATCACCGGTAGACGCGAGGACCTAGTGACCCTAGGGAGCGCTTGCGCGTGCCGATTGAAAGCCCGGTGACAATACAATTGTCACCGGGCTTTCAATCGGCACGCGCAAGCGCTCCCTAGGGTCACTAGGTCCTCGCGTCTACCGGTGATGGCGCTAGAGAAACTCCTCTCCCCTAACCAGCCTTACCCCCAACTATAAATAAATCCCCGAAGAACAAAGTCCCGCCCCAAGCACACGATATACGGGGTACGCTACCCCAACCCCTTTTTAATTTATTAAGAGGACAATGACAAGTAGAACTGGGCCTCTGCCCTACAACTCTCACCTTGCCACAAGGGCTTACAAGACTCTCCTGCTGCCCTGGTCGTCCGCACTCCACACGGCGCGACCGCTGCCGCTGCGCTCCTCGCTGCACGCTGCACGCCGAGGATGATCTGCGCGCCGGCTCCCCGCTCGCTGCTCCTCTGAGTCGCTGAGCGCCCCGCTGCGATGCTGCCTCTGCTGCACGCCGGTTGTGGCTGATTGGACTCCTCCCAATCGCCGGGTCGCTGCTCGCTGCAGCCTCAAGTCGCTGGATCCACTCTGCTGGATGGCTGTCGACTGATTGATTCTTCAATGCCTTGGCTGCTGGGCGTCCCCTCCTTTTATAGCTGCTGGGCGCCCCATAGCCACCGCCTCTTGGCCTTTATCCACTCCTAGGATAGAGCCAATCTTTATCTCCAAGTGCCGCCCACTTAGGATAAACCTTATCTCTAATCCAACCAGCTGCCGCCCCCTTAAAGATAATCCTCATCATTATCTCTAAGTGCTGCCCACCTAGGATAAGCCTTATCCTCCCACTAGATAGGCCTTATCCCTGCTGCCGCCCACATTGGATAAGCTCCATCTTAATCCAACCAGCTGCCTTCCAGATTTGGATAAACCTCATCTTTATCCAACCAGCTGCCTTATCTCCTCCAACTTCCTTATCTTCTCCCCAAGATAAACCTTCTAGATGATGGCTGGCGCATATCTTCTCCCCAAGATAACTTTGCGTGCTGGAATCCCTCTAGAAGATGGCCGTTGGACGCCAAGACAAGGTGCTGGGTTGCTGCTGGGCGCGCGCCCACTCTGGCGCGCGCTGCTGGCTGCTGGGCGCGCGCACAATGGCGCTGGGCGTGCGCCCTCCTGGCGCACGCCGCTGGGTGCTGGGCGCGCGCGCTGCTGGCGCGCGCGCTGGCGGGCGGGCCTCCTGCCCGTCCGCTGTGCTGGGCTGGGCGCACCGCTGCGCCCAGCTGGTGCTCGCTCGCCCGCTCGGCGCCGCCTTCGCCGGGCGTTGAGAGCCTCGCCAACCTCGCTGGTGTGCCCGCGCCTGCGCGCACGGGCTGCGCCACGGTCCTCCTGACCGCGCGCACACTTGGGGTCGTAACAATTCTCCCCCCACTGAGATGTCGACGCCCTCGTCGACCTCCATGCCTCCGCGCATGCCTTGACCCTCCTGGCCAAGTCTCCCGAGTCCCAACGTGGCCTCCTACCACGCGCACCCCCTGATGCCTCCTCGGTTGGACAGCCCGCTCGCCGAGCCGTCCCGCCTGCAGCCTCCTCCCGCAGGTCTATGCCTAGGCTCTCCCACGCGATGCCTAGGTGTGAGGTTGTCGCACAACCTCAGGTCTGGTGTGGTCGTTTCTTACAACGACCCTTCGCAATCGTCCTCCGCCATCCCTCCACTGGAACGAAGTAAGGACGCCTACCTGTCCGGATCAGGATGCCTCTCCGATGAGGCATGACCACGGCCTTACTCTGGAGGAAGAAATCCATCCCGAGTATCACGTCGTAGTCGTCGATAGGCAAGACTGTCATGCTGCAGCTCCCAGTCCACGAGCCCACCTCCAATGTGGCCTCCGCCTGGCCCAAAGACTCCATCTCCTCGGAGCCGACTGGCTTCACCCTACACGGCTGGGATAGCGCTCCAAGCTCCAACCTGCGCGCCGCTCCTTGGCTCACAAAGTTGTGTGTCGCGCCGGTGTCAACCAAGGCCCTCACTAACCTTCCGTTGACCCGAGCCCTCACGAACATCATACCTTGGCGTTGGTCTCTCGCGGCCAAAGTACTGATGCACTGTAGCGGGGCCATCCTCGCTACTGGCTCCTCCCCCGAACTCTCGGACGCCATGTCTGCATGGGTGGTGACGGCCGCTACCGTCACCTTTCGTGGACACTCCCGTGCGCGGTGCGCTCCTCCGCACACGAAGCATCCAGCGAAATTCGCCGGTCCCTTTGGCTTTGCTGCTGCATATGGGACTCCTTCCCTCTTGTCCTTTCGACCCCGCGGTGGTGACGCACTCTTGCGCTTGCCCTTGCCCTGGCCACCGCTGCCCGAAGTAGTAGCGCTGCGAAAGTCCACCAGCGCCTCCGCCGCTACGAAGGCTGAGGGAATATCCCTCACCTCCCTCCTGCGAAGCTCGGCCTGCGCCCACCCCTGTAGGCCAGCGAGGAAGTTAAACAACTTATCTTCCTCGGACATGTTGGACACTTCCAGAAGCAGGTTGCTGAATTGCGCCACATACTCCCGGATGCTCCCTGTCTGCCGCAACTTCCTCAGGTTCTCCCGAGCAAGCCACGCTGCATTGCTCGGTTGGAACTGCGCCTTCAGTTCCCTCTTGAAGATCTCCCACGTCTCAATCCTGGGACGCCCCGCACGGTCATCCTCGGCCGTTCTGGTCCTCCACCAGAGCTTGGCGCTCCCCTCCAGGTATGTCGTGGCCCGATCCACCTGATCGGCTGCTGGGATCTTCGCCGCACGGAAGTAGGCCTCCATGTCCCACACGAAGTTCTCTACTTCCGTCGCGCTCCTGGCTCCGCCGAAGGTCTTAGGCTCCCGGACCTTCGCTTCCTTTGCCGGAACGCCGACCATGTTGACTGGACTCCGCGCCTCCTGCCTCAGCCGGATCACCTCCTGCTCCAAGGCATGGATCCGAAGCTCCAATCTCTCCTCCATGGCCAAATCGGATCGCTGCTGTCGTACGCTGCGATGCTCGATGTCGTGGAGTAGCCTCTCATGCTTCTCCATCAGCTGCTCATGCGAAGTTCGCAACTCCGCCAACTGTATGCCCAACTCTGTGCACACAGCTACAAGGTTCATGGTCGATCCCTCACCCGGATCTCCCACGATCCCCTCCAACCGAGTCATGCGGTCTCCTACCGCTCTCGCCATCGATTGGGTCTGCTTGTCGGACTTGTCTTCAACCGGGCTCTGATACCAATTGTCACCGGGCTTTCAATCGGCATGCGCAAGCGCCCCTAGGGTCACTAGGTCCTCGCGTCTACCGGTGATGGCGCTAGGGAAACTCCTCTCCCCTAACCAGCCTTACCCCCAACTACTAAAATAATCCCCGAAGAACAAAGTCCCGCCCCAAGCACACGATATACGGGGTACGCTACCCCAACCCCTTTTTAATTTATTAAGAGGACAATGACAAGTAGAACTGGGCCTCTGCCCTACAACTCTCACCTTGCCACAAGGGCTTACAAGACTCTCCTGCTGCCCTGGTCGTCCGCACTCCACACGGCGCGACCGCTGCCGCTGCGCTCCTCGCTGCACGCTGCACGCCGAGGATGATCTGCGCGCCGGCTCCCCGCTCGCTGCTCCTCTGAGTCGCTGAGCGCCCCGCTGCGATGCTGCCTCTGCTGCACGCCGGTTGTGGCTGATTGGACTCCTCCCAATCGCCGGGTCGCTGCTCGCTGCAGCCTCAAGTCGCTGGATCCACTCTGCTGGATGGCTGTCGACTGATTGATTCTTCAATGCCTTGGCTGCTGGGCGTCCCCTCCTTTTATAGCTGCTGGGCGCCCCATAGCCACCGCCTCTTGGCCTTTATCCACTCCTAGGATAGAGCCAATCTTTATCTCCAAGTGCCGCCCACTTAGGATAAACCTTATCTCTAATCCAACCAGCTGCCGCCCCCTTAAAGATAATCCTCATCATTATCTCTAAGTGCTGCCCACCTAGGATAAGCCTTATCCTCCCACTAGATAGGCCTTATCCCTGCTGCCGCCCACATTGGATAAGCTCCATCTTAATCCAACCAGCTGCCTTCCAGATTTGGATAAACCTCATCTTTATCCAACCAGCTGCCTTATCTCCTCCAACTTCCTTATCTTCTCCCCAAGATAAACCTTCTAGATGATGGCTGGCGCATATCTTCTCCCCAAGATAACTTTGCGTGCTGGAATCCCTCTAGAAGATGGCCGTTGGACGCCAAGACAAGGTGCTGGGTTGCTGCTGGGCGCGCGCCCACTCTGGCGCGCGCTGCTGGCTGCTGGGCGCGCGCCCTCCTGGCGCGCGCACAATGGCGCTGGGCGTGCGCCCTCCTGGCGCACGCCGCTGGTGCTGGGCGCGCGCGCTGCTGGCGCGCGCGCTGGCGGGCGGGCCTCCTGCCCGTCCGCTGTGCAGCTGGGCTGGGCGCACCGCTGCGCCCACGCTGGATGCTCGCTCGCCGCTGCTCGGCTGCCGCCTGCGCCGGGCGAAGCTTTCAATCTCTAATCCCAACCAGCTGCCGCCCCCTTAAAGATAATCCTCATCATTATCTCTAAGTGCTGCCCACCTAGGATAAGCCTTATCCTCCCACTAGATAGGCCTTATCCCTGCTGCCGCCCACATTGGATAAGCTCCATCTTAATCCAACCAGCTGCCTTCCAGATTTGGATAAACCTCATCTTTATCCAACCAGCTGCCTTATCTCCTCCAACTTCCTTATCTTCTCCCCAAGATAAACCTTCTAGATGATGGCTGGCGCATATCTTCTCCCCAAGATAACTTTGCGTGCTGGAATCCTTCTAGAAGATGGCCGTTGGACGCCAAGACAAGGTGCTGGGTTGCTGCTGGGCGCGCGCCCACTCTGGCGCGCGCTGCTGGCTGCTGGGCGCGCGCCCTCCTGGCGCGCGCACAGTGGCGCTGGGCGTGCGCCCTCCTGGCGCATGCCGCTGGGTGCTGGGCGCGTGCGCTGCTGGCGCGCGCTGGCGGGCGGGCCTCCTGCCCGTCCGCTGTGCAGCTGGGCTGGGCGCACCGCTGCGCCCAGCTGGTGCTCGCTCGCCCGCTCGGCGCCGCCTGCGCCGGGCGTTGAGAGCCTCGCCAACCTCGCTGGTGTGCCCGCGCCTGGCGCACGGGCTGCGCCACGGTCCTCCTGACCGCGCGCACACTTGGGGTCGTAACAATTCTCCCCCCACTGAGATGTCGACGCCCTCGTCGACCTCCATGCCTCCGCGCATGCCTTGACCCTCCTGGCCAAGTCTCCCGAGTCCCAACGTAGCCTCCCGCCACGCGCACCCTCCTGATGCCTCCTCGGTTGGACAGCCCGCTCGCCGAGCCGTCCCGCCTGCAGCCTCCTCCCGCAGGTCTATGCCTAGGCTCTCCCACGCGAAGCCTAGGTGTGAGGTTGTCGCACAACCTCAGGTCTGGTGTGGTCGTTTCTTACAACGACCCTTCGCAATCGTCCTCCGCCATCCCTCCACTGGAACGAAGTAAGGACGCCTACCTGTCCGGATCAGGATGCCTCTCCGATGAGGCATGACCACGGCCTTACTCTGGAGGAAGAAATCCATCCCGAGTATCACGTCGTAGTCGTCGATAGGCAAGACTATCATGCTGCAGCTCCCAGTCCACGAGCCCACCTCCAATGTGGCCTCCGCCTGGCCCAAAGACTCCATCTCCGCGGAGCCGACTGGCTTCACCCTACACGGCTGGGATAGCGCTCCAAGCTCCAATTTGTGCGCCACTCCTTGGCTCACAAAGTTGTGTGTTGCGCCGGTGTCAACCAAGGCCCTCACTAACCTTCCGTTGACCCGAGCCCTCACGAACATCATACCTTGGCGTTGGTCTCTCGCGGCCAAAGTACTGATGCCCTGTAGCGGGGCCATCCTCGCTACTGGCTCCTCCCCCGAACTCTCGGACGCCATGTCTGCATGGGTGGTGACGGCCGCTACCGTCACCTTCCGTGGACACTCCCGTGCGCGGTGCGCTCCTCCGCACACGAAGCATCCAGCGAAATTTGCCGGTCCCTTTGGCTTTGCTGCTGCATATGGGACTCCTTCCCTCTTGCTTGTTCGACCCCGCGGTGGTGACGCACTCTTGCGCTTGCCCTTGCCCTGGCCACCGCTGCCCGAAGTAGTAGCGCTGCGAAAGTCCACCAGCGTGGCGGGAGGCTACGTTGGGACTCGGGAGGGTGCGCGTGGCGGGAGGCTACGTTGGGCTCGGGAGACTTGGCCAGGAGGGTCAAGGCATGCGCGGAGGCATGGAGGTCGACGAGGGCGTCGACATTTCAGTGGGGGGAGAATTGTTACCACCCCAAGTAGGCGCGCGGTCAGGAGGACCGTGGCGCAGCCCGTGCGCACAGGCACGGGCACCAGCGAGGTTGGCGAGCGGGCGAACGGGCGAGCGAGCGCCAGCTGGGCGCAGCGGTGCGCCCAACCTCACCAGCAGCGGACGGGCAGGAGGCCCGCCCGCCAGCGCGCGCCAGCAGTGCGCGCGCCCAGCGCAGTCCAGCAGCGGACGGGCAGGAGGCCCGCCCGCCAGCGCGCGCGCAGGAGGACGCGCGCGCCCAGCACCCAGCGACGTGCGCCAGGAGGGCGCACGCCCAGCGTCCAGCAGCGCGCGCCAGGGTGGCGCGCGCCCACCAGCAGCCCAGCACTTACCTTGGCGTCCAACGCTAGCTTCTAGAGGATTCTGCGCCAGCACCAGCCATCTAGAAGGCCTATCTCGTGGAGGAGATGAGGGCGTTGGAGAAGATAAGGCAGCAGGGATAAGGCTTATCTAGTGGGAGGATAAGGCTTATCCTAAGGAGGCGGCACTTAGAGATAATGATGAGGATTATCTCTAAGCAGGGCGGCAACTGTTTGGATCAAGATGGAGCTTATCCAATGTGGGCGGCAGCAGGGATAAGGCCTATCTAGTGGGGGGATAAGGCTTATCCTAGGTGGGCGGCACTTAGAGATAATGATGAGGATTATCTTTAAGGGGGCGGCAGCTGGTTGGGATTAGAGATAAGGTTTATCCTAAGTGGGCGGCACTTGGAGATAAAGATTGGCTCTATCCTAGGAGTGGATAAAGACCAAGAGGCGGTGGCTATGGGGCGCCCAGCAGCTATAAAAGGGAGGGGCGTCCAGCAGCCAAGGCATTGAAGAATCAATCAGTCGACAGCCATCCAGCAGAGTGGATCCAGCGACTTGAGGCTGCAGCGAGCAGCGACCCGGCGATTGGGAGGAGTCCAATCAGCCACAACCGGCGTGCAGCAGAGGCAGCATCGCAGCGGGGCGCTCAGCGACTCAGAGGAGCAGCGAGCGGGGAGCCGGCGCGTAGATCAACCTCGGCGTGCAGCGTGCAGCGAGGAGCGCAGCGGCAGCGGTCGCGCCGTGTGGAGTGCGGACGACCAGGGCAGCAGGAGAGTCTTGTAAGCCCTTGTGGCAAGGTGAGAGTTGTAGGGCAGAGGCCCCGTTCTACTTGTCATTGTCCTCTTAATAAATTAAAAAGGGTTGGGGTAGCGTACCCCGTATATCGTGTGCTTGGGGCGGGACATTGTTCTTCGGGGAGTTATTTATTTTTATCTGGGGGTAAGGCTGGTTAGGGGAGAGGAGTTTCTCTAGCGCCATCACCGGTAGACGCGAGGACCTGTGACCCTAGGGGGCGCTTGCGCGTGCCGATTGAAAGCCCGGTGACAATTGGTATCACCCCCCAGTAGTGCGCACGGCCAGGAGGTGTCACCGCCCCAGTAGTGCGCACGGCCAGGAGGGCCGTGGCGCAGCCCGTGGCGAGCAGCGCGGGCAAGGTAGGACAGTCGAGGCCTACCGGGCGAGGTTGACCGTGCGATAGGATGCGCACGCCCGCCCTGGGGTCGGCAGGCCCCATGTCATCGGCGCGAGCTTGGAGATCCAATGCGCCAGGCCAGATGCAACCTCACACTCCAGATGCGGCGGCACGCAGGAGGCAGCATCAGCGCGCCATGCTATCAGCTAGCGCGCACGGCCAGAGGAGGTCCGGAGGACGCGCGGTCAGCTGCCTGGGCTCAGCGCCCAGCAGCCCTGCACGCCCCGGCGCAGGAGGCACCGGGCGGGCAGGCGCACGCCCAACCTGGCGCAGCGATACGCGCCCAGCCCAGTCCCAGCAACAGCGGCAGCACAGCGGGCGGACGGGCAGGAGGCCCGCCCGCCAGGGCGCGCGCCCAGCGCACGCGCGCCCAGCACCCGCAGCGCGCGCCCAGCAGGACGCGCGCGCACCTTATCCATCTGTGGCCTTATCCATCCGCGGGAGTTATCCATAGCAGCGCCAGCGATCTTCTGGAAGGAAGTTGGCGTCCAGCATCTAGAAGACTTATCTAACCAGCAGCAGATCGAGCGGAACGATCAGATCAGGAGAAGATAAGGCTTATCCCTAAGCAAGCGGCTGGATAGGATAAGACTTATCCTGAGCTGGGCGGTGATTAGATAAGGCTTATCTTAAGGCAGCGGCGCTAAGAGATAAAGATGGCTGAGCTGGGCGGTGATAAAAGATAAAGCCAGCAGCTGGAATGGAGATAAGATAGGCCTTATCTAATAGGGCCTAGGCGGTGGCATTGAGGCGGTGCAGCAGCTATAAAAGGGAGGGCAGACGTCCATGGAGAGCAATTCCAGCTAGTAGCAGATCAGCGAACGCAAGAAGGAGTCTTCAGCAATCGTGTGGAGCGCTGGAGCACGCCGAGCACTTCCTTGGGCAATTGTCACCGGGCTTTCAATCGGCACGCGCAAGCGCCCCCTAGGGTCACTAGGTCCTCGCGTCTACCGGTGATGGCGCTAGGGAAACTCCTCTCCCCTAACCAGCCTTACCCCCAACTACTAAATAAATCCCCGAAGAACAAAGTCCCGCCCCAAGCACACGATATACGGGGTACGCTACCCCAACCCCTTTTTAATTTATTAAGAGGACAATGACAAGTAGAACTGGGCCTCTGCCCTACAACTCTCACCTTGCCACAAGGGCTTACAAGACTCTCCTGCTGCCCTGGTCGTCCGCACTCCACACGGCGCGACCGCTGCCGCTGCGCTCCTCGCTGCACGCTGCACGCCGAGGATGATCTGCGCGCCGGCTCCCCGCTCGCTGCTCCTCTGAGTCGCTGAGCGCCCCGCTGCGATGCTGCCTCTGCTGCACGCCGGTTGTGGCAGATTGGACTCCTCCCAATCGCCGGGTCGCTGCTCGCTGCAGCCTCAAGTCGCTGGATCCACTCTGCTGGATGGCTGTCGACTGATTGATTCTTCAATGCCTTGGCTGCTGGGCGTCCCCTCCTTTTATAGCTGCTGGGCGCCCCATTAGCCACCGCCTCTTGGCCTTTATCCACTCCTAGGATAGAGCCAATCTTTATCTCCAAGTGCCGCCCACTTAGGATAAACCTTATCTCTAATCCAACCAGCTGCCGCCCCCTTAAAGATAATCCTCATCATTATCTCTAAGTGCTGCCCACCTAGGATAAGCCTTATCCTCCCACTAGATAGGCCTTATCCCTGCTGCCGCCCACATTGGATAAGCTCCATCTTAATCCAACCAGCTGCCTTCCAGATTTGGATAAACCTCATCTTTATCCAACCAGCTGCCTTATCTCCTCCAACTTCCTTATCTTCTCCCCAAGATAAACCTTCTAGATGATGGCTGGCGCATATCTTCTCCCCAAGATAACTTTGCGTGCTGGAATCCCTCTAGAAGATGGCCGTTGGACGCCAAGACAAGGTGCTGGGTTGCTGCTGGGCGCGCGCTGGCGCGCGCTGCTGGCTGCTGGGCGCGCGCCCTCCTGGCGCGCGCACAGTGGCGCTGGGCGTGCGCCCTCCTGGCGCACGCCGCTGGTGCTGGGCGCGCGCGCTGCTGGCGCGCGCGCTGGCGGGCGGGCCTCCTGCCCGTCCGCTGTGCAGCTGGGCTGGGCGCACCGCTGCGCCCAGCTGGTGCTCGCTCGCCCGCTCGGCGCCGCCTGCGCCGGGCGTTGAGAGCCTCGCCAACCTCGCTGGTATGCCCGCGCCTGCGCGCACGGGCTGCGCCACGGTCCTTCTGACCGCGCGCACACTTGGGGTCGTAACAATTCTCCCCCCACTGAGATGTCGACGCCCTCGTCGACCTCCATGCCTCCGCGCATGCCTTGACCCTCCTGGCCAAGTCTCCCGAGTCCCAACGTGGCCTCCTACCACGCGCACCCCCTGATGCCTCCTCGGTTGGACAGCCCCTCGTCGGGCCATCCCGCCTGCAGCCTCCTCCCGCAGGTCTCCTAGGCTCTCCCACGCGAAGCCTAGGTGTGAGGTTGTCGCACAACCTCAGGTCTGGTGTGGTCGTTTCTTACAACGACCCTTCGCAATCGTCCTCCGCCATCCCTCCACTGGAACGAAGTAAGGACGCCTACCTGTCCGGATCAGGATGCCTCTCCGATGAGGCATGACCACGGCCTTACTCTGGAGGAAGAAATCCATCCCGAGTATCAGTCGTAGTCGTCGATAGGCAAGACTGTCATGCTGCAGCTCCCAGTCCACGAGCCCACCTCCAATGTGGCCTCCGCCTGGCCCAAAGACTCCATCTCCTCGGAGCCGACTGGCTTTACCCTACACGGCTGGGATAGCGCTCCAAGCTCCAACCTGCGCGCCGCTCCTTGGCTCACAAAGTTGTGTGTCGCGCCGGTGTCAACCAAGGCCCTCACTAACCTCCGTTGACCCGAGCCCTCACGAACATCATACCTTGGCGTTGGTCTCTCGCGGCCAAAGTACTGATGCCCTGTAGCGGGGCCATCCTCGCTACTGGCTCCTCCCCCGAACTCTCGGACGCCATGTCTGCATGGGTGGTGACGGCCGCTACCGTCACCTTCCGTGGACACTCCCGTGCGCGGTGCGCTCCTCCGCACACGAAGCATCCAGCGAAATTCGCCGGTCCCTTTGGCTTTGCTGCTGCATATGGGACTCCTTCCCTCTTGTCTTTCGACCCCGCGGTGGTGACGCACTCTTGCGCTTGCCCTTGCCCTGGCCACCGCTGCCCGAAGTAGTAGCGCTGCGAAAGTCCACCAGCGCCTCCGCCGCTACGAAGGCTGAGGGAATATCCCTCACCTCCCTCCTGCGAAGCTCGGCCTGCGCCCACCCCTGTAGGCCAGCGAGGAAGTTAAACAACTTATCTTCCTCGGACATGTTGGACACTTCCAGAAGCAGGTTGCTGAATTGCGCCACATACTCCCGGATGCTCCCTGTCTGCCGCAACTTCCTCAGGTTCTCCCGAGCAAGCCACGCTGCATTGCTCGGTTGGAACTGCGCCTTCAGTTCCCTCTTGAAGATCTCCCACGTCTCGATCCTGGGACGCCCCGCACGGTCATCCTCGGCCGTTCTGGTCCTCCACCAGAGCTTGGCGCTCCCCTCCAGGTATGTCGTGGCCCGATCCACCTGATCGGCTGCTGGGATCTTCGCCGCACGGAAGTAGGCCTCCATGTCCCACACGAAGTTCTCTACCTTCCGTCGCGCTCCTGGCTCCGCCGAAGGTCTTAGGCTCCCGGACCTTCGCTTCCTTTGCCGGAACGCCGACCATGTTGACTGGACTCCGCGCCTCCTGCCTCAGCCGGATCACCTCCTGCTCCAAGGCATGGATCCGAAGCTCCAATCTCTCCTCCATGGCCAACTCGGATCGCTGCTGTCGCACGCTGCGATGCTCGATGTCGTGGAGTAGCCTCTCATGCTTCTCCATCAGCTGATCATGCGAAGTTCGCAACTCCGCCAACTGTATGCCCAACTCTGTGCACACAGCTACAAGGTTCATGGTCGATCCCTCACCCGGATCTCCCACGATCCCCTCCAACCGGTCATGCGGTCTCCTACCGCTCTCGCCATCGATTGGGTCTGCTTGTCGGACTTGTCTTCAACCGGGCTCTGATACCTAATTGTCACCGGGCTTTCAATCGGCACGCGCAAGCGCCCCCTAGGGTCACTAGGTCCTCGCGTCTACCGGTGATGGCGCTAGGAAACTCCTCTCCCCTAACCAGCCTTACCCCCAGATAAAAATAAATAACTCCCCGAAGAACAAAGTCCCGCCCCAAGCACACGATATACGGGGTACGCTACCCCAACCCCTTTTTAATTTATTAAGAGGACAATGACAAGTAGAACTGGGCCTCTGCCCTACAACTCTCACCTTGCCACAAGGGCTTACAAGACTCTCCTGCTGCCCTGGTCGTCCGCACTCCACACGGCGCGACCGCTGCCGCTGCGCTCCTCGCTGCACGCTGCACGCCGAGGATGATCTGCGCGCCGGCTCCCCGCTCGCTGCTCCTCTGAGTCGCTGAGCGCCCCGCTGCGATGCTGCCTCTGCTGCACGCCGGTTGTGGCAGATTGGACTCCTCCCAATCGCCGGGTCGCTGCTCGCTGCAGCCTCAAGTCGCTGGATCCACTCTGCTGGATGGCTGTCGACTGATTGATTCTTTCAATGCCTTGGCTGCTGGGCGTCCCCTCCTTTTATAGCTGCTGGGCGCCCCATAGCCACCGCCTCTTGGCCTTTATCCACTCCTAGGATAGAGCCAATCTTTATCTCCAAGTGCCGCCCACTTAGGATAAACCTTATCTCTAATCCAACCAGCTGCCGCCCCCTTAAAGATAATCCTCATCATTATCTCTAAGTGCTGCCCACCTAGGATAAGCCTTATCCTCCCACTAGATAGGCCTTATCCCTGCTGCCGCCCACATTGGATAAGCTCCATCTTAATCCAACCAGCTGCCTTCCAGATTTGGATAAACCTCATCTTTATCCAACCAGCTGCCTTATCTCCTCCAACTTCCTTATCTTCTCCCCAAGATAAACCTTCTAGATGATGGCTGGCGCATATCTTCTCCCCAAGATAACTTTGCGTGCTGGAATCCCTCTAGAAGCTAGCGTTGGACGCCAAGGTAAGTGCTGGGCTGCTGGTGGGCGCGCGCCCAGCTGTCACCCGGCTTGGTCTAGACTAACTTTTTCTTTACTTATCTAGCGGAAGCACCTAGCTAGGGACCGGCCTTAGCGCTGCGCACGCTAAGTCAGCCTACGAATGTGGATGCACTCCACTCTAGGTGAGGTTATAGGAACCTCACTTGACCGCTGGATCACAAGAACTCCCCGCTGGTAGACCCCACACAATCACACCCGCCCAACACAAGCATATACGGGACAATGTCCCAACCCCTCGATTAATACAATCCACAAAGGGGATGACAAAGGAAGATGGGCCAACAGCCCTACAACTCTCAAAACAGAAAGCACTCCTCACCTTTGCCAATTGGCTACACAATAGCAGCCCTTAGCCGCCCATAGGAATCTCCTCACGGCACCGACCGTTGCCTCGCGTTCCTTGCTCGCCCAAGGAAGTGCTCGGCGTGCTCCAGCGCTCCACACGATTGCTGAAGACTCCTTCTTGCGTTCGCTGATCTGCTACTAGCTGGAATTGCTCTCCATGGACGTCTGCCCTCCCTTTTATAGCTGCTGCACCGCCTCAATGCCACCGCCTAGGCCCTATTAGATAAGGCCTATCTTATCTCCATCCAGCTGCTGGCTTTATCTTTTATCACCGCCCAGCTCAGCCATCTTTATCTCTTAGCGCCGCTGCCTTAAGATAAGCCTTATCTAATCACCGCCCAGCTCAGGATAAGTCTTATCCTATCCAGCCGCTTGCTTAGGGATAAGCCTTATCTTTTCCTGATCTGATCGTTCCGCTCGATCTGCTGCTGGTTAGATAAGTCTTCTAGATGCTGGACGCCAACTTCCTTCCAGAAGATCGCTGGCGCTGCTGTGGATAACTCCCGCGGATGGATAAGGCCACAGATGGATAAGGTGCGCGCGCGTCCTGCTGGGCGCGCGCTGCGGGTGCTGGGCGCGCGTGCGCTGGGCGCGCGCCCTGGCGGGCGGGCCTCCTGCCCGTCCGCCCGCTGTGCTGCCGCTGTTGCTGGGACTGGGCTGGGCGCGTATCGCTGCGCCCAGGTTGGGCGTGCGCCTGCCCGCCCGGTGCCTCCTGCGCCGGGGCGTGCAGGGCTGCTGGGCGCTGAGCCCAGGCAGCTGACCGCGCGTCCTCCGGACCTCCTCTGGCCGTGCGCGCTAGCTGATAGCATGGCGCGCCGATGCTGCCTCCTGCGTGCCGCCGCATCTGGAGTGTGAGGTTGCATCTGGCCTGGCGCATTGGATCTCCAAGCTCGCGCCGATGACATGGGGCCTGCCGACCCCAGGGCGGGCGTGCGCATCCTATCGCACGGTCAACCTCGCCCGGTAGGCCTCGACTGTCCTACCTTGCCCGTGCTGCGCGCCACGGGCTGCGCCACGGCCCTCCTGGCCGTGCGCACTACTGGGGCGGTGACAATCCTCCCCCACCTGAAGGCGTCGACGCCCCCGTCGCGCAACCCTCCGTGTAGGCTCGTATGTCATCCTCGAACTGCCATAGTTCTTCGGCTCGCCTCCAGGTGGCATCGGAGACATCCTCTCCGTGCCACTGCACCAAGTACTCCGTGTACTTGGGTCCTTGACTCGTTCCCACCTTTCGGTCCGCCAAAATCCTCGCTATCTTCCTCGAAAATCTGGGCGTATGGCAGGGCGCATCCTGCCGGGGTTCTCGAGCTGATCAGCTTCCAAATCTCCGTGGTAAGGCTTGAGAAAGCTCACGTGGAATACTGGATGTATCCTCAGCCTGGCCGGCAAGGCCAACTTGTAAGCAACTTCGCCCACCCTCCTGAGTACCTTGAAGGGGCCATCATATCGCGGCAGCAATCCCTTGTGTTGCTTCTGCTTGGTGGCCTTCTTCCAAAGGTAGGGCGTGATCTTCAACATGACCAGGTCGCCCACCTGGAACTCTACTGGTCGCCTATGCTCGTCTGCGCGCAACTTCATCCGCATCGCCGCCCGCACTAAGCTGTCGCGCGCCTTCGCTATGTTCTCGGTCCTGTCCCTCGCAAACAAGTGCGCCGCTGGGCATGGGCCGTCATACTGGCGTGCGACCTCCAAAGGTGTCCTGGGCTGGTAGCCTAGGCACAGCTCCGCTGGGCTTTGATCGGTTGCTGAGGAGCGGTTGAGGTTGTATGAGAACTGCGCCGCATCCAGCAACTCCAGCCAATTCCTCTGTCTGGCTGTGACGAAGTGCCGCAGATACTCCTCGAGCAATGCGTTCACCCGCTCGGTCTGACCATCCGTCTGTGGGTGGAACGCTGTGGAGAACTTGAGTTCTGTGCCCACGATTTGGAAGAGCGTGGTCCAGAACTTGCTTGTGAAGCGCCCGTCACGGTCGCTGATGATGTCCCCCGGGATGCCGAATGTCTTCACCACATGGCTGAAGAAGAGTGTTGCGCAGATCTCGGCCGTACAGGGCTCGGGTACCGCCATGAAGATGGCGTACTTCGTGAATCGGTCCACCACCACGAAGATGGTCTTCTTGCCGTCCACCTCCGGAAATCCGGCAATGAAGTCCATGGACACTGATGCCCACGGTCGGTTCGGTATAGGTAGCGGCTGAAGTAGTCCTGCCGGTCTCTTGCGCTCCACCTTGTCCATCTGGCAAATGAGACAGCTCCGCACATAGGCCTCCACATCTCTCCACATGTTCGGCCAGTAGAAGTCTCGAGAAAGTAGGGCGTACATCCGCTCGATGCCCGGATGTCCCGCCCATCTTGAGTCATGGGACTCTTTTAGTAGGTCGCGCCGTAGAGCGTCGTTCTTTGGCACGACCAACCTGCCTCCCTGCGCGCGAAGCAGGCCGTCCTGGATCCAAAAGCGCCGCACCAAGCCGCTCGTGACGTCGCGCATTGTCTTCGCGTAGGCTGCATCGGACGGTGCTGTCTCGCGGATGCGCTCGGTCATGTCCGTCTGCATGGTCGCCACTGCAGCCACGAACTCCTGGTTGGCTTGGCGGCTGAGGGCGTCGCCACCTGGTTTTGACGTCCCGGCCGATGCTCCCAGTCGAAATCGAACTCCGCCAAGTACTCCTGCCAGCGAGCTTGCTTCGGTGTCAACTTGGGTTGGGTCTTGAAGTAGGTGTTGGCGACGTTGTCGGTGACGATTTTGAACTTCGTCCCGAGCAGATAGTGGCGCCACACCTCCAAGCAGTGGATCACGGCAGTCATCTCCTTCTCGTGCGCCGAATACCGCGTCTCGGCGTCCTTGAATTTCCTACTCTCGTAGGCCACCGGATGTCCCGCCTGGACCAAGACTCCTCCAAGTGCACGGTCTGATGCGTCCGTGTGCACCTCGAATGGATCCTCAAATATCGGCAGCCGCAAGACTGGCTCTGTGGCTAGTGCCGTCTTCAGCTGATCGAAGGCCTCCTCACAAGTAGAGGACCAACTCCACCGTCGCTCCTTCTTGAGCAAGTCGGTCAAGGGACTAGCAATGGTCGAGTATCCCTTGATGAACCTTCGATAATAGTTAGCAAGTCCTAGGAACGATCGGAGCTCGCTAACTGTGGCAGGCGTCGGCCAGTCCTGGATGGCCCGGACCTTGGCGCTATCCATCCTGATTGCGCCGTGGCCGACGATGTGTCCAAGAAAATGGACCTCGGTGCGTGCGAACTCGCACTTCTCCTTCTTGACGTAGAGGCGATGCTCCTTCAGGCGCTGAAGCACTCGTCTCAAATGCTCCACATGCTGCTCCAAACTGCTGCTGTATATGACGATGTCGTCGAGATAGACTACCACGAAGTCGTCCAAGAAATCGTAGAGAACATCGGTCATGAGGTTGCAGAAGGTGGCAGGTGCGTTGGTCAGGCCAAAGGGCATAACCAGAAACTCAAAAGAGCCATATCGGGTCACGCATGTAGTCTTTGGCTCATCTCCTGGCACAATGCGCACTTGCCAATATCCTGAGCGGAGGTCGAGTTTGGTGAAGTACTCCGCCTTGTAGAGACGGTCGAACAAGTCAGCTGCGTTGGGCACTGGATAGCGGTTCTTCACCGTCACTTTGTTGAGTGCCCTGTAATCAACACACATGCGCAGCGACCCATCTTTCTTCCGCTGAAACAAGACCGGCGCTCCATATGGCGCGCGGGATGGCTGAATCAACCCCGCGGCCAGCAGCTCGTCCAGCTGCGCGCGCAGCTCCTTCAACTCTGCAGGGGCCATGCGGTAGGGTGCCTTGGCCGGTGGGCGCGCTCCGGGCTCCAGCTCGATGCGGTGGTCGTGTGCGCGTCGGGGTGGCAGCTCCTTTGGCAGCTCGTCGGGCATCAGCTCGGCAAACTCCTTCAGCACCTCCCCCACCTGTGCTGGCACGTCCCCGTGTCTCTCGAACTCGGCTCCACTTGGATGAGCGCAGCCACGTAGGTCTGGTCGCCCTTGCGCAGCCCCTTATTGAGTTGCTTGGCGGATATCAGCCCGCCGTTCGCTGCCGCGCCTGCGCTGTCCTGGGCTGTCTCCTGCGTGGCAGCAGCTGCCTGGCCGCTGCCCTCCCTCGCAATAGCTGGTAGCATAGGTACGAAGCCGGTGCACTCCTCTGCGCCGATTAGCATACCGTTTAAGTGGGGCAAGATCATTACCTTGGCTGCCTTGAAGAACTCCAAGCCGAGGATGATCTGGAAATCGTCAAGCGGGATCACCATAAAGCTGCACGGTCCCCGCCATGGACCGACCTTCATGTCAGCTTTTGTTCGGCCCTTCACTCGCGTTGCCTTTGAGTTGATGGCCTTTATCATCGTTGCAGCGGTGGAAATCTGCAACGTTAACTCCTTCGCTATGTCTTCCGCGATGAAGTTGTCGGTGGCACCCGTATCGATCATGGCCTTCAGCTCGCGACCATTGATCATCACCGATACATATAGAAGCCCTTTGTGGGATGACGGCTTCTTGGCGACAAGCGCGTTGATCGCTTGTAACGGGTTCACCCGGGAGGGTCCCTCCGAGTCGCTGGATTCCTCAACCAGCTGGGAGATCAAGGCCGTGAGCTTCCCCTTCTTCTGACAGTCGTGCATCCGGTGCGCGCTCCGCAGATGAAGCATCCAGGGGGTCGCTCTGCGTTGGTTGAGGTTTCTTTGACTTCGGTGCTGGGCCCTTCTCTTTTCGAGCAGATGTCTTCTTCTTCCCCTGGTTGGGCTGAGACGTCTTGCTCTCCTTGGCTTTGGCCTTCTGCTTGCCAAGGGCGGGGGTAGGCGTAGTGGCGGGGCGGAAGTCGACGAAGCTCTCGGCAGCAGCCATCGCCGAATTGAGATCTTTCGCTCCTTGCCTCCGCAGCTCCACTTGCGCCCAGTTCTGTAACCCCGACTGGAAGTTGAATAGCTTGTCAGCGTCAGACATGTCGGGTATGTCGAGTAGCAATGAGCTGAACTCCTTGACGTAGTCTCTGATCGAACCCGTCTGTTTCAGCTTCTTCAGTTGTTCCCTCGCCACCCATATGACGTTATGAGGGAGGAACTGAAGCTTTAGTTCTTCTCTGAAGGCTTCCCAAGTTGTAATTCCTGGCCTACCTGCATTACGGTCTTCCGCGCAGCGAGTGCGCCACCAAAGCTTGGCGTCGCCAGCGAGGAACAAGCTGGCTAGTCGAACTCGTCGTGCCTCCGGTATCTCCATGGCTTGGAAGTACTCCTCCACGTCCCAGACGAAGTTCTCCAGTTCCTTGGCGTTGCGCGCGCCGCTGAAGGGCTTCGGTTCTGGTACGCGGATCTGGGATGGATGTGCTGGGTGCGGGTAGGGCTGGCGCGCGCGCTCGCGCTTCAGGACTTCTAGCTCGTCCGTCAGCTCCTTCACCCGGTTCAGCACCTCCTCTAGGATGGCTTCTCCCATCCTGTTGGCCGTCGTTGGAAGAACTCGGCCCGGCTCCATCTGGCGTTGGGATGGCCCGCTGCGCCTCTTGGATCTGCTGGATCTGCACCTGCTGCTCCAAGGATCGGGTGATAAGGTCTGTGAACCCATCCTCCGGCGGTATCCCAACTATGGTCTCGAGCCGTGCTATTCGGTCGTTGTGGTTCACCATGGTTCTTGTGAGCGGGGCTCTGATACCTCTTTGTCACCCGGCTAGGTCTAGACTAACTTTTTCTTTACTTATCTAGCGGAAGCACCTAGCTAGGGACCGGCCTTAGCGCTGCGCACGCTAAGTCAGCCTACGAATGTGGATGCACTCCACTCTAGGTGAGGTTATAGGAACCTCACTTGACTGCTGGATCACAAGAACTCCCCGCTGGTAGACCCCACACAATCACACCCGCCCAACACAAGCATATACGGGACAATGTCCCAACCCCTCGATTAATACAATCCACAAAGGGGATGACAAAGGAAGATGGGCCAACAGCCCTACAACTCTCAAAACAGAAAGCACTCCTCACCTTTGCCAATTGGCTACACAATAGCAGCCCTTAGCCGCCCGTAGGAATCTCCTCACGGCACCGACCGTTGCCTCGCGTTCCTTGCTCGCCCAAGGAAGTGCTCGGCGTGCTCCAGCGCTCCACACGATTGCTGAAGACTCCTTCTTGCATTCGCTGATCTGCTACTAGCTGGAATTGCTCTCCATGGACGTCTGCCCTCCCTTTTATAGCTGCTGCACCGCCTCAATGCCACCGCCTAGGCCCTATTAGATAAGGCCTATCTTATCTCCATTCCAGCTGCTGGCTTATCTTTTATCACCGCCCAGCTCAGCCATCTTTATCTCTTAGCGCCGCTGCCTTAAGATAAGCCTTATCTAATCACCGCCCAGCTCAGGATAAGTCTTATCCTATCCAGCCGCTTGCTTAGGGATAAGCCTTATCTTCTCCTGATCTGATCGTTCCGCTCGATCTGCTGCTGGTTAGATAAGTCTTCTAGATGCTGGACGCCAACTTCCTTCCAGAAGATCGCTGGCGCTGCTGTGGATAACTCCCGCGGATGGATAAGGCCACAGATGGATAAGGTGCGCGCGCGTCCTGCTGGGCGCGCGCTGCGGGTGCTGGGCGCGCATGCGCTGGGCGCGCGCCCTGGCGGGAGGGCCTCCTGCCCGTCCGCCCGCTGTGCTGCCGCTGTTGCTGGGACTGGGCTGGGCGCGTATCGCTGCGCCCAGGTTGGGCGTGCGCCTGCCCGCCCGGTGCCTCCTGCGCCGGGGCGTGCAGGGCTGCTGGGCGCTGAGCCCAGGCAGCTGACCGCGCGTCCTCCGGACCTCCTCTGGCCGTGCGCGCTAGCTGATAGCATGGCGCGCTGATGCTGCCTCCTGCGTGCCGCCGCATCTGGAGTATGAGGTTGCATCTGGCCTGGCGCATTGGATCTCCAAGCTCGCGCCGATGACATGGGGCCTGCCGACCCCAGGGCGGGCGTGCGCATCCTATCTCACGGTCAACCTCGCCCGGTAGGCCTCGACTGTCCTACCTTGCCCGCGCTGCGCGCCACGGGCTGCGCCACGGCCCTCCTGGCCGTGCGCACTACTGGGGCGGTGACAATCCGCCGATGCTGCCTCCTGCGTGCCGCCGCATCTGGAGTGTGAGGTTGCATCTGGCCTGGCACATTGGATCTCCAAGCTCGCGCCGATGACATGGGCCCTGCCGACCCCAGGGCGGGCGTGCGCATCCTATCGCACAGTCAACCTCGCCCGGTAGGCCTCGACTGTCCTACCTGCCCGCGCTGCGCGCCACGGGCTGCGCCACGGCCCTCCTGGCCGTGCGCACTACTGGGGCGGTGACAATCCTCCCCCACCTGAAGGCGCCGACGCCCCCGTCGCGCAACCCTCCGTGTAGGCTCGTATGTCATCCTCGAACTGCCATAGTTCTTCGGCTCGCCTCCAGGTGGCATCGGAGACATCCTCTCCGTGCCACTGCACCAAGTACTCCGTGTACTTGGGTCCTTGACTCGTTCCCACCTTTCGGTCCGCCAAAATCTCGCTATCTTCCTCGAAAATCTTGGGCGTATGGCAGGGCGCATCCTGCCGGGTTCTCGAGCTGATCAGCTTCCAAATCTCCGTGGTAAGGCTTGAGAAAGCTCACGTGGAATACTGGATGTATCCTCAGCCTGGCCGGCAAGGCCAACTTGTAAGCAACTTCGCCCACCCTCCTGAGTACCTTGAAGGGCCATCATATCGCGGCAGCAATCCCTTGTGTTGCTTCTGCTTGGTGGCCTTCTTCCAAAGGTAGGGCGTGATCTTCAACATGACAGGTCGCCCACCTGGAACTCTACTGGTCGCCTATGCTCGTCTGCGCGCAACTTCATCCGCATCGCCGCCCGCACTAAGCTGTCGCGCGCCTTCGCTATGTTCTCGGTCCTGTCCCTCGCAAACAAGTGCGCCGCTGGTATGGGCCGTCATACTGGCGTGCGACCTCCAAAGGTGTCCTGGGCTGGTAGCCTAGGCACAGCTCCGCTGGGCTTTGATCGGTTGCTGAGGAGCGGTTGAGGTTGTATGAGAACTGCGCCGCATCCAGCAACTCCAGCCAATTCCTCTGTCTGGCTGTGACGAAGTGCCGCAGATACTCCTCGAGCAATGCGTTCACCCGCTCGGTCTGACCATCCGTCTGTGGGTGGAACGCTGTGGAGAACTTGAGTTCTGTGCCCACGATTTGGAAGAGCGTGGTCCAGAACTTGCTTGTGAAGCGCCCGTCACGGTCGCTGATGATGTCCCCCGGGATGCCGAATGTCTTCACCACATGGCTGAAGAAGAGTGTTGCGCAGATCTCGGCCGTACAGGGCTCGGGTACCGCCATGAAGATGGCGTACTTCGTGAATCGGTCCACCACCACGAAGATGGTCTTCCTGCCGTCCACCTCCGGAAATCCGGCAATGAAGTCCATGGACACTGATGCCCACGGTCGGTTCGGTATAGGTAGCGGCTGAAGTAGTCCTGCCGGTCTCTTGCGCTCCACCTTGTCCATCTAGCAAATGAGATAGCTCCGCACATAGGCCTCCACATCTCTCCACATGTTCGGCCAGTAGAAGTCTCGAGAAAGTAGGGCGTACATCCGCTCGATGCCCGGATGTCCCGCCCATCTTGAGTCATGGGACTCTTTTAGTAGGTCGCGCCGTAGAGCGTCGTTCTTTGGCACGACCAACCTGCCTCCCTGCGCGCGAAGCAGGCCGTCCTGTATCCAAAAGCGCCGCACCAAGCCGCTCGTGACGTCGCGCATTGTCTTCGCGTAGGCTGCATCGGACGGTGCTATCTCGCGGATGCGCTCGGTCATGTCCGTCTGCATGGTCGCCACTGCAGCCACGAACTCCTGGTTGGCTTGGCGGCTGAGGGCGTCGGCCACCTGGTTCTGACGTCCCGGCCGATGCTCCCAGTCGAAATCGAACTCCGCCAAGTACTCCTGCCAGCGAGCTTGCTTCGGTGTCAACTTGGTTGGGTCTTGAAGTAGGTGTTGCGACGTTGTCGGTGACGATTTTGAACTTCGTCCCGAGCAGATAGTGGCGCCACACCTCCAAGCAGTGGATCACGGCAGTCTCTCCTTCTCGTGCGCCGAATACCGCGTCTCGGCGTCCTTGAATTTCCTACTCTCGTAGGCCACCGGATGTCCCGCCTGGACAAGACTCCTCCAAGTGCACGGTCTGATGCGTCCGTGTGCACCTCGAATGGATCCTCAAATATCGGCAGCCGCAAGACTGGCTCTGTGGCTAGTGTCGTCTTCAGCTGATCGAAGGCCTCCTCACAGTAGAGGACCAACTCCACCGTCGCTCCTTCTTGAGCAAGGTGAGGAGATTCCTACGGGCGGCTAAGGGCTGCTATTGTGTAGCCAATTGGCAAAGGTGAGGAGTGCTTTCTGTTTTGAGAGTTGTAGGGCTGTTGGCCCATCTTCCTTTGTCATCCCCTTTGTGGATTGTATTAATCGAGGGGTTGGGACATTGTCCCGTATATGCTTGTGTTGGGCGGGGTGTGATTGTGTGGGGTCTACCAGCGGGGAGTTCTTGTGATCCAGCGGTCAAGTGAGGTTCCTATAACCTCACCTAGAGTGGAGTGCATCCACATTCGTAGGCTGACTTAGCGTGCGCAGCGCTAAGGCCGGTCCCTAGCTAGGTGCTTCCGCTAGATAAGTAAAGAAAAAGTTAGTCTAGACCTAGCCGGGTGACAAAGAGGTATCAGAGCCCCGCTCACAAGAACCATGGTGAACCAAACGACCGAATAGCACGGCTCGAGACCATAGTTGGGATACCGCCGGAGGATGGGTTCACAGACCTTATCACCCGATCCTTGGAGCAGCAGGTGCAGATCCAGCAGATCCAAGAGGCGCAGCGGGCCATCCCAACGCCAGATGGAGCCGGGCCGAGTTCTTCCAACGACGGCCAACAGGATGGGCGAGAAGCCATCCTAGAGGAGGTGCTGAACCGGGTGAAGGAGCTGACGGACGAGCTAGAATCCTGAAGCGCGAGCGCGCGCGCCAGCCCTACCCGCACCAGCGCATCCATCCCAGATCCGCGTACCAGAACCGAAGCCCTTCAGCGGCGCGCGCAACGCCAAGGAACTGGAGAACTTCGTCTGGGACGTGGAGGAGTACTTCCAAGCCATGGAGATACCGGAGGCACGACGAGTCCGACTAGCCAGCGTGTTCCTCGCTGGCGACGCCAAGCTTTGGTGGCGCACTCGCAGCGGAAGACCGTAATGCAGGTAGGCCAGGAATTACAACTTGGGAAGCCTTCAGAGAAGAACTAAAGCTTCAGTTCCTCCCTCATAACGTCATATGGGTGGCGAGGGAACAACTGAAGAAGCTGAAACAGACGGTTCGATCAGAGACTACGTCAAGGAGTTCAGCTCATTGCTACTCGACATACCCGACATGTCTGACGCTGACAAGCTATTCAACTTCCAGTCGGGGTTACAGAACTGGGCGCAAGTGGAGCTGCGGAGGCAAGGAGCGAAAGATCTCAATTCGGCGATGGCTGCTGCCGAGAGCTTCATCGACTTCCGCCCCGCCACTACGCCTACCCCCGCCCTTGGCAAGCAGAAGGCCAAAGCCAAGGAGAGCAAGACGTCTCAGCCCAAGCAGGGGAAGAAGAAGACATCTGCTCGAAAAGAGAAGGGCCCAGCACCGAAGTCAAAAGAAACCTCAACCAACGCAGAGCGACCCCCTGGATGCTTCATCTGCGGAGGCGCGCACCGGATGCGCGACTGTCAGAAGAAGGGGAAGCTCACGGCCTTGATCTCCCAGCTGGTCGAGGAATCCAGCGACTCGGAGGGACCCTCCCGGGTGAACCCGTTACAAGCGATCAACGCGCTTGTCGCCAAGAAGCCGTCATCCCACAAAGGGCTTCTATATGTATCGGTGATGATCAATGGTCGCGAGCTGAAGGCCATGATCGATACGGGTGCCACCGACAACTTCATCGCGGAAGACATAGCGAAGGAGTTAACGTTGCAGATTTCCACCGCTGCAACGATGATAAAGGCCATCAACTCAAAGGCAACGCGAGTGAAGGGCCGAACAAAAGCTGACATGAAGGTCGGTCCATGGCGGGACCGTGCAGCTTTATGGTGATCCCGCTTGACGATTTCCAGATCATCCTCGGCTTGGAGTTCTTCAAGGCAGCCAAGGTAATGATCTTGCCCCACTTAAACGGTATGCTAATTGGCGCAGAGGAGTGCACCGGCTTCGTACCTATGCTACCAGCTATTGCGAGGGAGGGCAGCGGCCAGGCAGCTGCTGCCACGCAGGAGACAGCCCAGGACAGCGCAGGCGCGGCAGCGAACGGCGGGCTGATATCCGCCAAGCAACTCAATAAGGGGCTGCGCAAGGGCGACCAGACCTACGTGGCTGCGCTCATCCAAGTGGAGCCGAGTTCGAGAGACACGGGGGACGTGCCAGCACAGGTGGGGGAGGTGCTGAAGGAGTTTGCCGAGCTGATGCCCGACGAGCTGCCAAAGGAGCTGCCACCCCGACGCGCACACGACCACCGCATCGAGCTGGAGCCCGGAGCGCGCCCACCGGCCAAGGCACCCTACCGCATGGCCCCTGCAGAGTTGAAGGAGCTGCGCGCGCAGCTGGACGAGCTGCTGGCCGCGGGGTTGATTCAGCCATCCCGCGCGCCATATGGAGCGCCGGTCTTGTTTCAGCGGAAGAAAGACGGGTCGCTGCGCATGTGTGTTGATTACAGGCACTCAACAAAGTGACAGTGAAGAACCGCTATCCAGTGCCCAACGCAGCTGACTTGTTCGACCGTCTCTACAAGGCAGAGTACTTCACCAAACTCGACCTCCGCTCAGGATATTGGCAAGTGCGCATTGTGCTAGGAGATGAGCCAAAGACTACATGCGTGACCCGATATGGCTCTTTTGAGTTTCTGGTTATGCCCTTTGGCCTGACCAACGCACCTGCCACCTTCTGCAACCTCATGACCGATGTTCTCTACGATTTCTTGGACGACTTCGTGGTAGTCTATCTCGACGACATCGTCATATACAGCAGCAGTTTGGAGCAGCATGTGGAGCATTTGAGACGAGTGCTTCAGCGCCTGAAGGAGCATCGCCTCTACGTCAAGAAGGAGAAGTGCGAGTTCGCACGCACCGAGGTCCATTTTCTTGGACACATCGTCGGCCACGGCGCAATCAGGATGGATAGCGCCAAGGTCCGGGCCATCCAGGACTGGCCGACGCCTGCCACAGTTAGCGAGCTCCGATAGTTCCTAGGACTTGCTAACTATTATCGAAGGTTCATCAAGGGATACTCGACCAGCTGCCTCCTGCGTGCCGCCGCATCTGGAGTGTGAGGTTGCATCTGGCCTGGCGCATTGGATCTCCAAGCTCGTGCCGATGACATGGGCCTGCCGACCCCAGGGCGGGCGTGCGCATCCTATCTCACGGTCAACCTCGCCCGGTAGGCCTCGACTGTCCTACCTTGCCCGCGCTGCGCACCACGGGCTGCGCCACGGCCCTCCTGGCCGTGCGCACTACTGGGGCGGTGACAATCAACGCTACCCCAACCCCTTTTTAATTTATTAAGAGGACAATGACAAGTAGAACGGGGCCTCTGCCCTACAACTCTCACCTTGCCACAAGGGCTTACAAGACTCTCCTGCTGCCCTGGTCGTCCGCACTCCACACGGCGCGACCGCTGCCGCTGCGCTCCTCGCTGCACGCTGCACACCGAGGATGATCTGCGCGACCGCTGCCTCTGCTGCAGCCTCAAGTCGCTGGATCCACTCTGCTGGATGACTGCGTCCCTTGATTGATGAATTCGATCAATGCCTTGGCTGCTGGGCGTCCCCTCCTTTTATAGCTGCTGGGCGCCCCATAGCCACCGCCTCTTGGCCTTTATCCACTCCTAGGATAGAGCCAATCTTTATCTCCAAGTGCCGCCCACTTAGGATAAACCTTATCTCTAATCCCAACCAGCTGCCGCCCCATTAAAGATAATCCTCATCATTATCTCTAAGTGCTGCCCACCTAGGATAAGCCTTATCCTCCCACTAGATAGGCCTTATCCCTGCTGCCGCCCACATTGGATAAGCTCCATCTTAATCCAACCAGCTGCCTTCCAGATTTGGATAAACCTCATCTTTATCCAACCAGCTGCCTTATCTCCTCCAACTTCCTTATCTTCTCCCCAAGATAAACCTTCTAGATGATGGCTGGCGCATATCTTCTCCCCAAGATAACTTTGCGTGCTGGAATCCCTCTAGAAGATGGCCGTTGGACGCCAAGACAAGGTGCTGGGTTGCTGCTGGGCGCGCGCCCACTCTGGCGCGCGCTGCTGGCTGCTGGGCGCGCGCCCTCCTGGCGCGCGCACAGTGGCGCTGGGCGTGCGCCTCCTGGCGCACGCCGCTGGGTGCTGGGCGCGCACGCTGCTGGCGCGCGCGCTGGCGGGCGGGCCTCCTGCCCGTCCGCTGTGCAGCTGGGCTGGGCGCACCGCTGCGCCCAGCTGTGCTCGCTCGCCCGCTCGGCGCCGCCTGCGCCGGGCGTTGAGAGCCTCGCCAACCTCGCTGGTGCCCGTGCCTGCGCGCACGGGCTGCGCCACGGTCCTTCTGACCGCGCGCACACTTGGGGTCATAACAATTTGTCACCGGGCTTTCAATCGGCACGCGCAAGCGCCCCCTAGGGTCACTAGGTCCTCGCGTCTACCGGTGATGGCGCTAGAGAAACTCCTCTCCCCTAACCAGCCTTACCCCCAGATAAAATAAATAACTCCCCGAAGAACAATGTCCCGCCCCAAGCCCACGATGTACGGGGTACGCTACCCCAACCCCTTTTTAATTTATTAAGAGGATAAAAGCAAGTAAGACCGGGCCTCTGCCCTACAACTCTCTCCCTACACGAAGAAAGCCCTCACCTTGCCAAAGAGGCTTACAAGACACTCTTGCTGCCCTGGTCGTCCGCACTCCACACGGCGCGACCGCTGCCGCTGCGCTCCTCGCTGCACGCTGCACGCCGAGGATGATCTGCGCGCCGGCTCCCTGCTCGCTGCTCCTCTGAGTCGCTGAGCGCCCGCTGCGATGGTGCCTCTGCTGCACGCCGGTTGTGGCAGATTGGACTCCTCCCAATCGCCGGGTCGCTGCTCGCTGCAGCCTCAAGTCGCTGGATCCACTCTGCTGGATGACTGCATCCCTTGATTGATGAATTCGATCAATGCCTTGGCTGCTGGGCGTCCCCTCCTTTATAGCTGCTGGGCGCCCCATAGCCACCGCCTCTTGGCCTTATCCACTCCTAGGATAGAGCCAATCTTTATCTCCAAGTGCCGCCCACTTAGGATAAACCTTATCTCTAATCCCAACCAGCTGCCGCCCCATTAAAGATAATCCTCATCATTATCTCTAAGTGCTGCCCACCTAGGATAAGCCTTATCCTCCCACTAGATAGGCCTTATCCCTGCTGCCGCCCACATTGGATAAGCTCCATCTTAATCCAACCAGCTGCCTTCCAGATTTGGATAAACCTCATCTTTATCCAACCAGCTGCCTTATCTCCTCCAACTTCCTTATCTTCTCCCCAAGATAAACCTTCTAGATGATGGCTGGCGCATATCTTCTCCCCAAGATAACTTTGCGTGCGGAATCCCTCTAGAAGATGGCCGTTGGACGCCAAGACAAGGTGCTGGGTTGCTGCTGGGCGCGCGCCCACTCTGGCGCGCGCTGCTGGCTGCTGGGCGCGCGCCCTCCTGGCGCGCGCACAGTGGCGCTGGGCGTGCGCCCTCCTGGCGCACGCCGCTGGGTGCTGGGCGCGCGCGCTGCTGGCGCGCGCTGGCAGGCGGGCCTCCTGCCCGTTCGCTGTGCAGCTGGGCTGGGCGCACCGCTGCGCCCAGCTGGTGCTCGCTCGCCCGCTCGGCGCCGCCTGGCCGGGCGTTGAGAACCTCGCCAACCTCGCTGGTGCCCGTGCCTGCGCGCACGGGCTGCGCCATGGTCCTTCTGACCGTGCGCACACTTGGGGTCGTAATAATTCTCCCCCCACTGAGATGTCGACACCCTCGTCGACGTCCATGCCTCCGCCTGCCTTGACCCTCCTGGCCAAGTCTCCCGAGTCCCAACGTGGCCTCCTACCACGCGCACCCCCTGATGCCTCCTCGGTTGGACAACCCGCTCGCCGAGCCGTCCCGCCTGCAGCCTCCTCCCGCAGGTCTATGCCTAGGCTCTCCCACGCGAAGCCTAGGTGTGAGGTTGTCGCACAACCTCAGGTCTGGTGTGGTCGTTTCTTACAACGACCCTTCGCAATCGTCCTCCACCATCCCTCCACTGGAACGAAGTAAGGACGCCTACCTGTCCGGATCAGGATGCCTCTCCGATGAGGCATGACCACGACCTTACTCTGGAGGAAGAAATCCATCCCGAGTATCAAGTCGTAGTCGTCGATAGGCAAGACTGTCATGCTGCAGCTCCCAGTCCACGAGCCCACCTCCAATGTGGCCTCCGCCTGGCCCAAAGACTCCATCTCCTCGGAGCCGACTGGCTTCACCCTACACGGCTGGGATAGCGCTCCAAGCTCCAATTTGTGCGCCACTCCTTGGCTCACAAAGTTGTGTGTTGCGCCGGTGTCAACCAAGGCCCTCACTAACCTTCCGTTGACCCGAGCCCTCACGAACATCATACCTTGGCGTTGGTCACTCGCGGCCAAAGTACTGATGCCCTGTAGCGGGGCCATCCTCGCTACTGGCTCCTCCCCCGAACTCTCGGACGCCATGTCTGCATGGGTGGTGACGGCCGCTACCGTCACCTTCCGTGGACACTCCCGTGCGCGGTGCGCTCCTCCGCACACGAAGCATCCAGCGAAATTTGCCGGTCCCTTTGGCTTTGCTGCTGCATATGGGACTCCTTCCCTCTTGCTTGTTCGACCCCGCGGTGGTGACGCACTCTTGCGCTTGCCCTTGCCCTGGCCACCGCTGCCCGAAGTAGTAGCGCTGCGAAAGTCCACCAGCGCCTCCGCCGCTACGAAGGCTGAGGGAATATCCCTCACCTCCCTCCTGCGAAGCTCGGCCTGCGCCCACCCCTGTAGGCCAGCGAGGAAGTTAAACAACTTATCTTCCTCGGACATGTTGGACACCTCCAGAAGCAGGTTGCTGAATTGCGCCACGTACTCCTGGATGCTCCCTGTCTGCCGCAACTTCCTCAGGTTCTCCCGAGCAAGCCACGCTGCATTGCTCGGTTGGAACTGCGCCTTCAGTTCCCTCTTGAAGATCTCCCACGTCTCGATCCTGGGACGCCCCGCACGGTCATCCTCGGCCGTTCTGGTCCTCCACAGAGCTTGGCGCTCCCCTCCAGGTATGTCGTGGCCCGATCCACCTGATTGGCTGCTGGGATCTTCGCCGCACGGAAGTAGGCCTCCATGTCCCACACGAAGTTCTCTACTTCCGTCGCGCTCCTGGCTCCGCCGAAGGTCTTAGGCTCCCGGACCTTCGCTTCCTTCACCGGAACGCCGACCATGTTGACTGGACTCCGCGCCTCCTGCCTCAGCCGGATCACCTCCTGCTCCAAGGCGTGGATCCGAAGCTCCAGTCTCTCCTCCATGGCCAACTCGGATCGCTGCTGTAGCATGCTGCGATGCTCGAAGTCGTGGAGCAGCCGCTCATGCCTCACCATCAGCTGATCATGCGAAGTTCGCAACTCCGCCAACTGTATGCCCAACTCTGTGCACACAGCTACAAGATTCATGGTTGATCCCTCCCGGATCTCCCACGATCCCTCCAACCGGGTCATGCGGTCTCCTACCGCTCTCGCCATTGATTGGGTCTGCTTGTTGGACTTGTCTTCAACCGGGCTCTGATACCTACTTTGTCACCGGGCTTTCAATCGGCACGCGCAAGCGCCCCTAGGGTCACTAGGTCCTCGCGTCTACCGGTGATGGCGCTAGAGAAACTCCTCTCCCCTAACCAGCCTTACCCCCAGATAAAATAAATAACTCCCCGAAGAACAATGTCCCGCCCCAAGCACACGATGTACGGGGTACGCTACCCCAACCCCTTTTTTAATTTATTAAGAGGATAAAAGCAAGTAAGACCGGGCCTCTGCCCTACAACTCTCTCCCTACACGAAGAAAGCCCTCACCTTGCCAAAGAGGCTTACAAGACACTCTTGCTGCCCTGGTCGTCCGCACTCCACACGGCGCGACCGCTGCCGCTGCGCTCCTCGCTGCACGCTGCACGCCGAGGATGATCTGCGCGCCGGCTCCCTGCTCGCTGCTCCTCTGAGTCGCTGAGCGCCCCGCTGCGATGCTGCCTCTGCTGCACGCCGGTTGTGGCAGATTGGACTCCTCCCAATCGCCGGGTCGCTGCTCGCTGCAGCCTCAAGTCGCTGGATCCACTCTGCTGGATGACTGCGTCCCTTGATTGATGAATTCGATCAATGCCTTGGCTGCTGGGCGTCCCCTCCTTTTATAGCTGCTGGGCGCCCCATAGCCACCGCCTCTTGGCCTTTATCCACTCCTAGGATAGAGCCAATCTTTATCTCAAGTCTAACTTTGTCACCGGGCTTTCAATCGGCACGCGCAAGCGCCCCCTAGGGTCACTAGGTCCTCGCGTCTACCGGTGATGGCGCTAGGGAAACTCCTCTCCCCTAACCAGCCTTACCCCCAACTACTAAATAATTAATCCCCGAAGAACAATATCCCGCCCCAAGCACACGATATACGGGGTACGCTACCCAACCCCTTTTTATTATTAAGAGGATAAAAACAAGTAAGAACGGGCCTCTTCCCTACAACCCTCTCCCTGCACGAAGAAAGCCCTCACCTTGCCAAAGAGGCTTACAAGACACTCTTGCTGCCCTGGTCGTCCGCACTCCACACGGCGCGACCGCTGCCGCTGCGCTCCTCGCTGCACGCTGCATGCCGAGGATGATCTGCGCGCCGGCTCCCCGCTCGCTGCTCCTCCGAGTCGCTGAGCGCCCCGCTGCGATGCTGCCTCTGCTGCACGCCGGTTGTGGCAGATTGGACTCCTCCCAATCGCCGGGTTGCTGCTCGCTGCGCCTCAAGTCGCTGGATCCACTCTGCTGGATGACTGTCGACTGAGTGATTCTTCAATCAATGCCTTGGCTGCTGGGCGTCCCCTCCTTTTATAGCTGCTGGGCGCCCCATAGCCACCGCCTCTTGGCCTTTATCCACTCCTAGGATAGAGCCAATCTTTATCTCCAAGTGCCGCCCACTTAGGATAAACCTTATCTCTAATCCCAACCAGCTGCCGCCCCCTTAAAGATAATCCTCATCATTATCTCTAAGTGCTGCCCACCTAGGATAAGCCTTATCCTCCCACTAGATAGGCCTTATCCCTGCTGCCGCCCACATTGGATAAGCTCCATCTTAATCCAACCAGCTGCCTTCCAGATTTGGATAAACCTCATCTTTATCCAACCAGCTGCCTTATCTCCTCCAACTTCCTTATCTTCTCCCCAAGATAAACCTTCTAGATGATGGCTGGCGCATATCATCTCCCCAAGATAACTTTGCGTGCTGGAATCCCTCTAGAAGATGGCCGTTGGACGCCAAGACAAGGTGCTGGGTTGCTGCTGGGCGCGCGCCCACTCTGGCGCGCGCTGCTGGCTGCTGGGCGCGCGCGCTGGCGGGCGGGCCTCCTGCCCGTCCGCTGTGCTGCTGGGCTGGGCGCACCTCCAACAGCCCTACAACTCTCAAAACAGAAAGCACTCCTCACCTTTGCCAATTGGCTACACAATAGCAGCCCTTAGCCGCCCGTAGGAATTCCTCACGGCACCGACCGTTGCCTCGCGTTCCTTGCTCGCCCAAGGAAGTGCTCGGCGTGCTCCAGTGCTCCACACGATTGCTGAAGACTCCTTCTTGTGTTCGCTGATCTGCTACTAGCTGGAATTGCTCTCCATGGACGTCTGCCCTCCCTTTTATAGCTGCTGCACCGCCTCAATGCCACCGCCTAGGCCCTATTAGATAAGGCCTATCTTATCTCCATTCCAGCTGCTGGCTTTATCTTTTATCACCGCCCAGCTCAGCCATCTTTATCTCTTAGCGCCGCTGCCTTAAGATAAGCCTTATCTAATCACCGCCCAGCTCAGGATAAGTCTTATCCTATCCAGCCGCTTGCTTAGGGATAAGCCTTATCTTCTCCTGATCTGATCGTTCCGCTCGATCTGCTGCTGGTTAGATAAGTCTTCTAGATGCTGGACGCCAACTTCCTTCCAGAAGATCGCTGGCGCTGCTGTGGATAACTCCCGCGGATGGATAAGGCCACAGATGGATAAGGTGCGCGCGCGTCCTGCTGGGCGCGCGCTGCGGGTGCTGGGCGCGCGTGCGCTGGGCGCGCGCCCTGGTGGGCAGGCCTCCTGCCCGTCCGCCCGCTGTGCTGCCGCTGTTGCTGGGACTGGGCTGGGCGCGTATCGCTGCGCCCAGGTTGGGCGTGCACCTGCCCGCCCGGCGCCTCCTGCGCCGGGGCGTGCAGGGCTGCTGGGCGCTGAGCCCAGGCAGCTGACCGCGCGTCCTCCGGACCTCCTCTGGCCATGCGCGCTAGCTGATAGCATGGCGCGCCGATGCTGCCTCCTGCGTGCCGCTGCATCTGGAGTGTGAGGTTGCATCTGGCCTGGCGCATTGGATCTCCAAACTCGCGCCGATGACATGGGGCCTGCCGACCCCAGGGCGGGCGTGCGCATCCTATCGCACGGTCAACCTCGCCCGGTAGGCCTCGACTGTCCTACCTTGCCCGCGCTGCGCGCCACGGGCTGCGCCACGGCCCTCCTGGCCGTGCGCACTACTGGGGCGGTGACAATCCTCCCCACCTGAAGGCGCCGACGCCCCGTCGCGCAACCCTCCGTGTAGGCTCGTATGTCATCCTCGAACTGCCATAGTTCTTCGGCTCGCCTCCAGGTGGCATCGGAGACATCCTCTCCGTGCCACTGCACCAAGTACTCCATGTACTTGGGTCCTTGACTCGTTCCCACCTTTCGGTCCGCCAAAATCCTTGCTATCTTCCTCGAAAATCTTGGGCGTATGGCAGGGCGCATCCTGCCGGGGTTCTCGAGCTGATCAGCTTCCAAATCTCCGTGGTAAGGCTTGAGAAAGCTCACGTGGAATACTGGATGTATCCTCAGCCTGGCCGGCAAGGCCAACTTGTAAGCAACTTCGCCCACCCTCCTGAGTACCTTGAAGGGGCCATCATATCGCGGCAGCAATCCCTTGTGTTGCTTCTGCTTGGTGGCCTTCTTCCAAAGGTAGGGCGTGATCTTCAACATGACCAGGTCGCCCACCTGGAACTCTACTGGTCGCCTATGCTCGTCTGTGCTCAACTTCATCCGCATCGCCGCCCGCACTAAGCTGTCACGCGCCTTCGCTATGTTCTCGGTCCTGTCCCTCGCAAACAAGTGCGCCGCTGGGCATGGGCCGTCATACTGGCGTGCGACCTCCAAAGGTGTCCTGGGCTGGTAGCCTAGGCACAGCTCCGCTGGGCTTTGATCGGTTGCTGAGGAGCGGTTGAGGTTGTATGAGAACTGCGCCGCATCCAGCAACTCCAGCCAATTCCTCTGTCTGGCTGTGACGAAGTGCCGCAGATACTCCTCGAGCAATGCGTTCACCCGCTCGGTCTGACCATCCGTCTGTGGGTGGAACGCTGTGGAGAACTTGAGTTCTATGCCCACGATTTGGAAGAGCGTGGTCCAGAACTTGCTTGTGAAGCGCCCGTCACGGTCGCTGATGATGTCCCCCGGGATGCCGAATGTCTTCACCACATGGCTGAAGAAGAGTGTTGCACAGATCTCGGCCGTACAGGGCTCGGGTACCGCCATGAAGATGGCGTACTTCGTGAATCGGTCCACCACCACGAAGATGGTCTTCTTGCCGTCCACCTCCGGAAATCCGGCAATGAAGTCCATGGACACTGATGCCCACGGTCGGTTCGGTATAGGTAGCGGCTGAAGTAGTCCTGCCGGTCTCTTGCGCTCCACCTTGTCCATCTGGCAAATGAGACAGCTCCGCACATAGGCCTCCACATCTCTCCACATGTTCGGCCAGTAGAAGTCTCGAGAAAGTAGGGCGTACATCCGCTCGATGCCCGGATGTCCCGCCCATCTTGAGTCATGGGACTCTTTTAGTAGGTCGCGCCGTAGAGCGTCGTTCTTTGGCACGACCAACCTGCCTCCCTGCGCGCGAAGCAGGCCGTCCTGGATCCAAAAGCGCCGCACCAAGCCGCTCGTGACGTCGCGCATTGTCTTCGCGTAGGCTGCATCGGACGGTGCTGTCTCGCGGATGCGCTCGGTCATGTCCGTCTGCATGGTCGCCACTGCAGCCACGAACTCCTGGTTGGCTTGGCGGCTGAGGGCGTCGGCCACCTGGTTCTGACGTCCCGGCCGATGCTCCCAGTCGAAATCGAACTCCGCCAAGTACTCCTGCCAGCGAGCTTGCTTCGGTGTCAACTTGGGTTGGGTCTTGAAGTAGGTGTTGGCGACGTTGTCGGTGACGATTTTGAACTTCGTCCCGAGCAGATAGTGGCGCCACACCTCCAAGCAGTGGATCATGGCAGTCATCTCCTTCTCGTGCGCCGAATACCGCGTCTCGGCGTCCTTGAATTTCCTACTCTCGTAGGCCACCGGATGTCCCGCCTGGACCAAGACTCCTCCAAGTGCACGGTCTGATGCGTCCGTGTGCACCTCGAATGGATCCTCAAATATCGGCAGCCGCAAGACTGGCTCTGTGGCTAGTGCCGTCTTCAGCTGATCGAAGGCCTCCTCACAAGTAGAGGACCAACTCCACCGTCGCTCCTTCTTGAGCAAGTCGGTCAAGGGACTAGCAATGGTCGAGTATCCCTTGATGAACCTTCGATAATAGTTAGCAAGTCCTAGGAACGATCGGAGCTCGCTAACTGTGGCAGGCGTCGGCCAGTCCTGGATGGCCCGGACCTTGGCGCTATCCATCCTGATTGCGCCGTGGCCGACGATGTGTCCAAGAAAATGGACCTCGGTGCGTGCGAACTCGCACTTCTCCTTCTTGACGTAGAGGCGATGCTCCTTCAGGCGCTGAAGCACTCGTCTCAAATGCTCCACATGCTGCTCCAAACTGCTGCTGTATATGACGATGTCGTCGAGATAGACTACCATGAAGTCGTCCAAGAAATCGTAGAGAACATCGGTCATGAGGTTGCAGAAGGTGGCAGGTGCGTTGGTCAGGCCAAAGGGCATAACCAGAAACTCAAAAGAGCCATATCGGGTCACGCATGTAGTCTTTGGCTCATCTCCTGGCACAATGCGCACTTGCCAATATCCTGAGCGGAGGTCGAGTTTGGTGAAGTACTCCGCCTTGTAGAGACGGTCGAACAAGTCAGCTGCGTTGGGCACTGGATAGCGGTTCTTCACCATCACTTTGTTGAGTGCCCTGTAATCAACACACATGCGCAGCGACCCATCTTTCTTCCGCTGAAACAAGACCGGCGCTCCATATGGCGCGCGGGATGGCTGAATCAACCCCGCGGCCAGCAGCTCGTCCAGCTGCGCACGCAGCTCCTTCAACTCTGCAGCGGCCAGGCAGCTGCTGCCACGCAGGAGACAGCCAGGACAGCGCAGGCGCGGCAGCGAACGGCGGGCTGATATCCGCCAAGCAACTCAATAAGGGGCTGCGCAAGGGCGACCAGACCTACGTGGCTGCGCTCATCCAAGTGGAGCCGAGTTCGAGAGACACGGGGGACGTGCCAGCACAGGTGGGGGAGGTGCTGAAGGAGTTTGCCGAGCTGATGCCCGACGAGCTGCCAAAGGAGCTGCCACCCCGACGCGCACACGACCACCGCATCGAGCTGGAGCCCGGAGCGCGCCTTGTCACCGGGCTTTCAATCGGCACGCGCAAGCGCCCCCTAGGGTCACTAGGTCCTCGCGTCTACCGGTGATGGCGCTAGAGAAACTCCTCTCCCCTAACTCTCGGACGCCATGTCTGCATGGGTGGTGACGGCCGCTACCGTCACCTTTCGTGGACACTCCCGTGCGCGGTGCGCTCCTCCGCACACGAAGCATCCAGCGAAATTCGCCGGTCCCTTTGGCTTTGCTGCTGCATATGGGACTCCTTCCCTCTTGTCCTTTCGACCCGCGGTGGTGACGCACTCTTGCGCTTGCCCTTGCCCTGGCCACCGCTGCCCGAAGTAGTAGCGCTGCGAAAGTCCACCAGCGCCTCCGCCGCTACGAAGGCTGAGGGAATATCCCTCACCTCCCTCCTGCGAAGCTCGGCCTGCGCCCACCCCTGTAGGCCAGCGAGGAAGTTAAACAACTTATCTTCCTCGGACATGTTGGACACTTCCAGAAGCAGGTTGCTGAATTGCGCCACATACTCCCGGATGCTCCCTGTCTGCCGCAACTTCCTCAGGTTCTCCCGAGCAAGCCACGCTGCATTGCTCGGTTGGAACTGCGCCTTCAGTTCCCTCTTGAAGATCTCCCACGTCTCGATCCTGGGACGCCCCGCACGGTCATCCTCGGCCGTTCTGGTCCTCCACCAGAGCTTGGCGCTCCCCTCCAGGTATGTCGTGGCCCGATCCACCTGATCGGCTGCTGGGATCTTCGCCGCACGGAAGTAGGCCTCCATGTCCCACACGAAGTTCTCTACTTCTGTCGCGCTCCTGGCTCCGCCGAAGGTCTTAGGCTCCCGGACCTTCGCTTCCTTTGCCGGAACGCCGACCATGTTGACTGGACTCCGCGCCTCCTGCCTCAGCCGGATCACCTCCTGCTCCAAGGCATGGATCCGAAGCTCCAATCTCTCCTCCATGGCCAACTCAGATCGCTGCTGTCGCACGCTGCGATGCTCGATGTCATGGAGTAGCCTCTCATGCTTCTCCATCAGCTGCTCATGCGAAGTTCGCAACTCTGCCAACTGTATGCCCAACTCTGTGCACACAGCTACAAGGTTCATGGTCGATCCCTCACCCGGATCTCCCACGATCCCCTCCAACCGGGTCATGCGGTCTCCTACCGCTCTCGCCATCGATTGGGTCTGCTTGTCGGACTTGTCTTCAACCGGGCTCTGATACCTATTGTCACCGGGCTTTCAATCGGCACGCGCAAGCGCCCCCTAGGGTCACTAGGTCCTCGCGTGGGAGAGCCTAGGAGACCTGCGGCAGGAGGCTGCAGGCGGGATGGCTCGGCGAGGGGACTGTCCAACCGAGGAGGCATCAGGGGGTGCGCGTGGTAGGAGGCCACGTTGGGACTCGGGAGACTTGGCCAGGAGGGTCAAGGCATGCGCGGAGGCATGGAGGTCGACGAGGGCGTCGACATCTCAGTGGGGGGAGAATTGTTACGACCCCAAGTGTGCGCGCGGTCAGAAGGACCGTGGCGCAGCCCGTGCGCGCAGGCGCGGGCATACCAGCGAGGTTGGCGAGGCTCTCAACGCCCGGCGCAGGCGGAGCCGAGCGGGCGAGCGAGCACCAGCTGGGCACAGCGGTGCGCCCAGCCCAGCTGCACAGCGGACGGGCAGGAGGCCCGCCCGCCAGCGTGCGCGCCAGCAGCGCGCGCCCAGCACCCAGCGGCGTGCGCCAGGGCGCACGCCCAGCGCCATTGTGCGCGCGCCAGGAGGGCGCGCGCCCAGCAGCCAGCAGCGCGTGCCAGAGTGGGCGCGCGCCCAGAAGCAACCCAGCACCTTGTCTTGGCGTCCAACGGCCATCTTCTAGAGGGATTCCAGCACGCAAAGTTATCTTGGGGAGAAGATATGCGCCAGCCATCATCTAGAAGGTTATCTTGGGGAGAAGATAAGGAAGTTGGAGGAGATAAGGCAGCTGGTTGGATAAAGATGAGGTTTATCCAAATCTGGAAGGCAGCTGGTTGGATTAAGATGGAGCTTATCCAATGTGGGCGGCAGCAGGGATAAGGCCTATCTAGTGGGAGGATAAGGCTTATCCTAGGTGGGCAGCACTTAGAGATAATGATGAGGATTATCTTTAAGGGGGCGGCAGCTGGTTGGATTAGAGATAAGGTTTATCCTAAGTGGGCGGCACTTGGAGATAAAGATTGGCTCTATCCTAGGAGTGGATAAAGGCCAAGAGGCGGTGGCTAATGGGGCGCCCAGCAGCTATAAAAGGAGGGGACGCCCAGCAGCCAAGGCATTGAAGAATCAATCAGTCGACAGCCATCCAGCAGAGTGGATCCAGCGACTTGAGGCTGCAGCGAGCAGCGACCCGGCGATTGGGAGGAGTCCAATCAGCCACAACCGGCATGCAGCAGAGGCAGCATCGCAGTGGGGCACTCAGCGACTCAGAGGAGCAGCGAGCGGGGAGCCGGCGCGCAGATCATCCTCGGCGTGCAGCGTGCAGCGAGGAGCGCAGCGGCAGCGGTCGCGCCGTGTGGAGTGCGGACGACCAGGGCAGCAGGAGAGTCTTGTAAGCCCTCGTGGCAAGGTGAGAGTTGTAGGGCAGAGGCCCAGTTCTACTTGTCATTGTCCTCTTAATAAATTAAAAAGGGGTTGGGGTAGCGTACCCCGTATATCGTGTGCTTGGGGCGGGACTTTGTTCTTCGGGGATTTATTTAGTAGTTGGGGGTAAGGCTGGTTAGGGGAGAGGAGTTTCCCTAGCGCCATCACCGGTAGACGCGAGGACCTAGTGACCCTAGGGGGCGCTTGCGCATGCCGATTGAAAGCCCGGTGACAATTACTCTGCGCCACTTTTTAATTTATTAAGAGGACAATGACAAGTAGAACTGGGCCTCTGCCCTACAACTCTCACCTTGCCACAAGGGCTTACAAGACTCTCCTGCTGCCCTGGTCATCCGCACTCCACACGGCGCGACCGATGCCGCTGCGCTCCTCGCTGCACGCTGCACGCCGAGGATGATCTGCGCGCCGGCTCCCCGCTCTGCTCCTCCGAGTCGCTGAGCGCCCCGCTGCGATGCTGCCTCTGCTGCACGCCGGTTGTGGCAGATTGGACTCCTCCCAATCGCCGGGTTGCTGCTCGCTGCAGCCTCAAGTCGCTGGATCCACTCTGCTGGATGACTGACTTGCTGAATTCTTCAATGCCTTGGCTGCTGGGCGTCCCCTCCTTTTATAGCTGCTGGGCGCCCCATAGCCACCGCCTCTTGGCCTTTATCCACTCCTAGGATAGAGCCAATCTTTATCTCCAAGTGCCGCCCACTTAGGATAAACCTTATCTCTAATCCAACCAGCTGCCGCCCTCTTAAAGATAATCCTCATCATTATCTCTAAGTGCCGCCCACCTAGGATAAGCCTTATCCTCCCACTAGATAGGCCTTATCCCTGCTGCCGCCCACATTGGATAAGCTCCATCTTGATCCAAACAGCTGCCGCCCTGCTTAGAGATAATCCTCATCATTATCTCTAAGTGCCGCCTCCTTAAGATAAGCCTTATCCTCCCACTAGATAAGCCTTATCCCTGCTGCCTTATCTTCTCCAACGCCCTCATCTCCTCCACGAGATAGGCCTTCTAGATGGCTGGTGCTGGCGCAGAATCCTCTAGAAGCTAGTCGTTGGATGCCAAGGTAAGTGCTGGGCTGCTGGTGGCGCGCGCCCTCCTGGCGCGCACTCAGTGGCGCTGGGCGTGCGCCCTCCTGGCGCACGCCGCTGGGTGCTGGGCGCGCGCGCTGGCGGGCGGGCCTCCTACCCATCGCTGTGCTGCTGGGCTGGGCGCACCGCTGCGCCCAGCTGGTGCTCGCTCGCCCGCTCGGCGCGCCTGCGCCGGGCGTTGAGAGCCTCGCCAACCTCGCTGGTGTGCCCGCGCCTGCGCGCACGGGCTGCGCCACGGTCCTCCTGACCGCGGGCACACTTGGGTCGTAACAATTCTCCCCCCACTGAAATGTCGACGCCCTCGTCGACCTCATGCCTCCGCGCATGCCTTGACCCTACTGGCCAAGTCTCCCGAGTCCCAACGTGGCCTCCTACCACGCGCACCCTCCTGATGCCTCCTCGGTTGGACAGCCCCTCGTCGGGCCATCCCGCCTGCAGCCTCCTCCCGCAGGTCTCCTAGGCTCTCCCACGCGATGCCTAGGTGTGAGGTTGTCGCACAACCTCAGGTCTGGTGTGGTCGTTTCTTACAACGACCCTTCGCAATCGTCCTCCGCCATCCCTCCACTGGAACGAAGTAAGGACGCCTACCTGTCCGGATCAGGATGCCTCTCCGATGAGGCATGACCACGGCCTTACTCTGGAGGAAGAAATCCATCCCGAGTATCAAGTCGTAGTCGTCGATAAGCAAGTCAGTCATCCAGCAGAGTGGATCCAGCGACTTGAGGCTGCAGCAGCAGCAACCCGGCGATTGGGAGGAGTCCAATCTGCCACAACCGGCGCGCAGCAGAGGCAGCATCGCAGCGGGGCGCTCAGCGACTCGGAGGAGCAGCGAGCGGGGAGCGGCGCGCAGATCATCCTCGGCGTGCAGCGTGCAGCGAGGAGCGCAGCGGCAGCGGTCGCGCCGTGTGGAGTGCGGACGACCAGGGCAGCAAGAGTGTCTTGTAAGCCTCTTTGGCAAGGTGAGGGCTTTTTCGTGTAGGGAGAGGGTTGTAGGCAGAGGCCCGTTCTTACTTGTCTTTTATCCTCTTAATAATAAAAAGGGGTTGGGGTAGCGTACCCCGTATATCGTGTGCTTGGGGCGGGATATTGTTCTTCGGGATTAATTATTAGTAGTTAGGGGTTAGAGGAGTTTCCCTAGCGCCATCACCGGTAGACGCGAGGACCTAGTGACCCTAGGGGCGCTTGCGCGTGCCGATTGAAAGCCCGGTGACAATTGGTATCAGAGCCCGGTTGAAGACAAGTCCGACAAGCAGACCCAATCGATGGCGAGAGCGGTAGGAGACCGCATGACTCGGTTGGAGGGGATCGTGGAAGATCCGGGTGAGGGATCGACCATGAACCTTGTAGCTGTATGTACAGAGTTGGGCATACAGTTGGCGGAGTTGCGAACTTCGCATGATCAGCTGATGGAGAAGCATGAGAGGCTACTCCACGACATCGAGCATCGCAGCGTGCGACAGCAGCGATCCGAGTTGGCCATGGAGGAGAGACTGGAGCTTCGGATCCACGCCTTGGAGCAGGAGGTGATCCGGCTGAGGCAGGAGGCGCGGAGTCCAGTCAACATGGTCGGCGTTCCGGCGAAGGAAGCGAAGGTCCGGGAGCCTAAGACCTTCGGCGGAGCCAGGAGCGCGACGGAGGTAGAGAACTTCGTGTGGGACATGGAGGCCTACTTCCGTACGGCGAAGATCCTAGCAGCCGATCAGGTGGATCGGGCCACGACATACCTGGAGGGGAGCGCCAAGCTCTGGTGGAGGACCAGAACGGCCGAGGATGACCGTGCAGGGCGTCCCAGGATCGAGACGTGGGAGATCTTCAAGAGGGAACTGAAGGCGCAGTTCCAACCGAGCAATGCAGCGTGGCTTGCTCGGGAGAACCTGAGGAAGTTGTGGCAGACAGGGAGCATCCGGGAGTATGTGGCGCAATTCAGCAACCTGCTTCTGGAAGTGTCCAACATGTCCGAGGAAGATAAGTTGTTTAACTTCCTCGTTGGCCTACAGGGGTGGGCGCAGGCCGAGCTTCGTAGGAGGGAGGTGAGGGATATTCCCTCAGCCTTCGTAGCGGCGGAGGCGCTGGTGGACTTTCGCAGCGCTACTACTTCGGGCAGCGTGGCCAGGGCAAGGGCAAGCGCAAGAGTGCGTCACCACCGCGGGGTCGAAAAGACAAGAGGGAAGGAGTCCCATATGCAGCAGCAAAGCCAAAGGGACCGGCGAATTTCGCTGGATGCTTCGTGTGCGGAGGAGCGCACCGCGCACGGGAGTGTCCACGAAAGGTGACGGTAGCGGCCGTCACCACCCATGCAGACATGGCATCCGAGAGTTTGGGGGAGGAGCCAGTAGCGAGGATGGCCCCGCTACAGTGCATCAGTACTTTGGCCGCGAGAGACCAACGCCAAGGTATGATGTTCGTGAGGGCTCGGGTCAACGGAAGGTTAGTGAGGGCCTTGGTTGACACCGGCGCAACACACAACTTGTGAGCCAAGGAGCGGCGCACAAATTGGAGCTTGGAGCGCTATCCCAGCCGTGTAGGGTGAAGCCAGTCGGCTCCGAGGAGATGGAGTCTTTGGGCCAGGCGGAGGCCACATTGGAGGTGGGCTCGTGGACTGGGAGCTGCAGCATGACAGTCTTGCCTATCGACGACTACGACTTGATACTCGGGATGGATTTCTTCCTCCAGAGTAAGGCCATGGTCATGCCTCATCGGAGAGGCATCCTGATCCGGACAGGTAGGCGTCCTTACTTCGTTCCAGTGGAGGGATGGCGGAGGACGATTGCGAAGGGTCGTTGTAAGAAACGACCACACCAGACCTGAGGTTGTGCGACAACCTCACACCTAGGCATCGCGTGGGAGAGCCTAGGAGACCTGCGGGAGGAGGCTGCAGCGGGATGGCCCGACGAGGGGGCTGTCCAACCGAGGAGGCATCAGGAGGGTGCGCGTGGTAGGAGGCCACGTTGGGACTCGGGAGACTTGGCCAGGAGGGTCAAGGCATGCGCGGAGGCATGGAGGTCGACGAGGGCGTCGACATTTCAGTGGGGGGAGAATTGTTACGACCCCAAGTGTGCGCGCAGTCAGGAGGACCGTGGCGCAGCCCGTGCGCGCAGGCGCGGGCACACCAGCGAGGTTGGCGAGGCTCTCAACGCCCGGCGCAGGCGGCGCCGAGCGGGCGAGCGAGCACCAGCTGGGCGCAGCGGTGCGCCCAGCCCAGCAGCACAGCGGATGGGCAGGAGGCCCGCCCGCCGCGCGCGCCAGCCAGCAGCGCGCGCGCCCAGCACCCAGCGGCGTGCGCCAGGAGGGGCACGCCCAGCGCCACTGAGCGCGCGCCAGGAGGGCGCGCGCCCACCAGCAGCCCAGCACTTACCTTGGCGTCCAACGACTAGCTTCTAGAGGATTCTGCGCCAGCACCAGCCATCTAGAAGGCCTATCTCGTGGAGGAGATGAGGGCGTTGGAGAAGATAAGGCAGCAGGGATAAGGCTTATCTAGTGGGAGGATAAGGCTTATCTTAAGGAGGCGGCACTTAGAGATAATGATGAGGATTATCTCTAAGCAGGGCGGCAGCTGTTTGGATCAAGATGGAGCTTATCCAATGTGGGCGGCAGCAGGGATAAGGCCTATCTAGTGGGAGGATAAGGCTTATCCTAGGTGGGCGGCACTTAGAGATAATGATGAGGATTATCTTTAAGAGGGCGGCAGCTGGTTGGATTAGAGATAAGGTTTATCCTAAGTGGGCGGCACTTGGAGATAAAGATTGGCTCTATCCTAGGAGTGGATAAAGGCCAAGAGGCGGTGGCTATGGGGCGCCCAGCAGCTATAAAAGGAGGGGACGCCCAGCAGCCAAGGCATTGAAGAATTCAGCAAGTCAGTCATCCAGCAGAGTGGATCCAGCGACTTGAGGCTGCAGCGAGCAGCAACCCGGCGATTGGGAGGAGTCCAATCTGCCACAACCGGCGTGCAGCAGAGGCAGCATCGCAGCGGGGCGCTCAGCGACTCGGAGGAGCAGCGAGCGGGGAGCCGGCGCGCAGATCATCCTCGGCGTGCAGCGTGCAGCGAGGAGCGCAGCGGCAGCGGGTCGCGCCGTGTGGAGTGCGGACGACCAGGGCAGCAGGAGAGTCTTGTAAGCCCTTGTGGCAAGGTGAGGGCTTTCTTCGTGTAGGGAGAGGGTTGTAGGGCAGAGGCCCGTTCTTACTTGTCTTTTATCCTCTTAATAATAAAAAGGGGTTGGGGTAGCGTACCCCATATCGTGTGCTTGGGGCGGGATATTGTTCTTCGGGGATTAATTATTTAGTAGTTGGGGGTAAGGCTGGTTAGGGGAGAGGAGTTTCCCTAGCGCCATCACCGGTAGACGCGAGGACCTAGTGACCCTAGGGGCGCTTGCGCGTGCCGATTGAAAGCCCGGTGACAATTTTGTTACGACCCCAAGTGTGCGCGCGGTCAGGAGGACCGTGGCGCAAGCCCGTGCGCGCAGGCGCGGGCACACCAGCGAGGTTGGCGAGCGGGCGAGCGAGCGAGCGAGCGCCAGCTGGGCGCAGCGGTGCGCCCAACCTCACCAGCACAGCGGACGGGCAGGAGGCCCGCCCGCCAGCGCGCACGCCAGCAGCGCGCGCCCAGCACCCAGCGGCGTGCGCCAGGAGGGCGCGCGCCCAGCAGCCAGCAGCACGCGCCAGAGTGGGCGCGCGCCCAGCAGCAACCCAGCACCTTGTCTTGGCGTCCAACGGCCATCTTCTAGAGGGATCCCAGCACGCAAAGTTATCTTGGGGAAGATATGCGCCAGCCATCATCTAGAAGGTTTATCTTGGGGAGAAGATAAGGAAGTTGGAGGATAAGGCAGCTGGTTGGATAAAGATGAGGTTTATCCAAATCTGGAAGGCAGCTGTTGGATTAAGATGGAGCTTATCCAATGTGGGCGGCAGCAGGGATAAGGCCTATCTAGTGGGAGGATAAGGCTTATCCTAGGTGGGCAGCACTTAGAGATAATGATGAGGATTATCTTTAAGGGGGCGGCAGCTGGTTGGGATTAGAGATAAGGTTTATCCTAAGTGGGCGGCACTTAGAGATAAAGATTGGCTTTATCCTAGGAGTGGATAAAGGCCAAGAGGCGGTGGCTGCAGCTATAAAGGGAGGGGCGTCCAGCAGCCAAGGCAATTGATCCAATTCATCAATCAAGGGACGCAGTCATCCAGCAGAGTGGATCCAGCGACTTGAGGCTGCAGCGAGCAGCAACCGGCGATTGGGAGGAGTCCAATCTACCACAACCGGCGTGCAGCAGAGGCAGCATCACAGCGGGGCGCTCAGCGACTCAGAGGAGCAGTGAGCGGGGAGCCGGCGCGCAGATCATCCTCGGCGTGCAGCGTGCAGCGAGGAGGGCAGCGGCATCGGTCGCGCCGTGTGGAGTGCGGACGACCAGGCAGCAGGAGAGTCTTGTAAGCCCTTGTGGCAAGGTGAGAGTTGTAGGCAGAGGCCCAGTTCTACTTGTCATTGTCCTCTTAATAAATTAAAAAGGGGTTGGGGTAGCGTACCCCGTATATCGTGTGCTTGGGGCGGGACGTTGTTCTTCGGGGTTATTTATTTAATCTGGGGGTAAGGCTGGTTAGGGGAGAGGAGTTTCTCTAGCGCCATCACGGTAGACGCGAGGACTAGTGACCCTAGGGGGCGCTTGCGCTGCCGATTGAAAGCCCGATGACAAAGAGGTATCAGAGCCCGGTTGAAGACAAGTCCAACAAGCAGACCCAACCAATGGCGAGAGCGGTAGGAGACCGCATGACCCGGTTGGAGGGGATCGTGGGAGATCCGGGTGAGGGATCAACCATGAATCTTGTAGCTGTGTGCACAGAGTTGGGCATACAGTTGGCGGAGTTGCGAACTTCGCATGATCAGCTGATGGAGAGGCATGAGCGGCTGCTCCACGACTTCGAGCATCGCAGCATGCTACAGCAGCGATCCGAGTTGGCCATGGAGGAGAGACTGGAGCTTCGGATCCATGCCTTGGAGCAGGAGGTGATCCGGCTGAGGCAGGAGGCGCGGAGTCCAGTCAACATGGTCGGCGTTCCGGCGAAGGAAGCGAAGGTCCGGGAGCCTAAGACCTTTGGGGAGCCAGGAGCGCGACGGAGGTAGAGAACTTCGTGTGGGACATGGAGGCCTACTTCCGTGCGGCGAAGATCCCCAGCAGCCGATCAGGTGGATCGGGCCACGACATACCTGGAGGGGAGCGCCAAGCTCTGGTGGAGGACCAGAACGGCCGAGGTGACCGTGCGGGGCGTCCCAGGATCGAGACGTGGGAGATCTTTAAGAGGGAACTGAAGGCGCAGTTCCAACTGAGCAATGCAGCGTGGCTTGCTCGGGAGACCTGAGGAAGTTGCGGCAGACAGGGAGCATCCGGAG
>UESW01002403.1:187687-192687 GCA_900491605.1 Calamus simplicifolius
GAAGGAGTCCCATATGCAGCAGCAAAGCCAAAGGGACCGGCGAATTTCGCTGGATGCTTCGTGTGCGGAGGAGCGCACCGCGCACGGGAGTGTCCACGGAAGGTGACGGTAGCGGCCGTCACCACCCATGCAGACATGGCGTCCGAGAGTTCGGGGGAGGAGCCAGTAGCGAGGATGGCCCCGCTACAGGCATCAGTACTTTGGCCGCGAGAGACCAACGCCAAGGTATGATGTTCGTGAGGGCTCGGGTCAACGGAAGGTTAGTGAGGGCCTTGGTTGACACCGGCGCAACACACAACTTTGTGAGCCAAGGAGCGGCGCGCAGGTTGGAGCTTGGAGCGCTATCCCAGCCGTGTAGGGTGAAGCCAGTCGGCTCCGAGGAGATGGAGTCTTTGGGCCAGGCGGAGGCCACATTGGAGGTGGGCTCGTGGACTGGGAGCTGCAGCATGACAGTCTTGCCTATCGACGACTACGACTTGATACTCGGGATGGATTTCTTCCTCCAGAGTAAGGCCGTGGTCATGCCTCATCGGAGAGGCATCCTGATCCGGACAGGTAGGCGTCCTTACTTCGTTCCAGTGGAGGGATGGCGGAGGACGATTGCGAAGGGTCGTGTAAGAAACGACCACACCAGACCTGAGGTTGTGCGACAACCTCACACCTAGGCATCGCGTGGGAGAGCCTAGGAGACCTGCGGGAGGAGGCTGCAGGCGGGACGGCTCGGCGAGCGGGCTGTCCAACCGAGGAGGCATCAGGGGTGCGCGTGGTAGGAGGCCACGTTGGGACTCGGGAGACTTGGCCAGGAGGGTCAAGGCATGCGCGGAGGCATGGAGGTCGACGAGGGCGTCGACATCTCAGTGGGGGGAGAATTGTTACCACCCCAAGTAGGCGCGCGGTCAGGAGGACCGTGGCGCAGCCCGTGCGCGCAGGCGCGGGCACACCAGCGAGGTTGGCGAGGCTCTCAACGCCCGGCGCAGGCGGCGCCGAGCGGGCGAGCGAGCACCAGCTGGGCGCAGCGGTGCGCCCAGCCCAGCAGCACAGCGGACGGGCAGGAGGCCCGCCCGCCAGCGCGCGCCAGCAGCGCGCGCGCCCAGCACCAGCGGCGTGCGCCAGGAGGGCGCACGCCCAGCGCCACTGTGCGCGCCCAGGAGGGCGCGCGCCCAGCAGCCAGCAGCGCGCAGAGTGGGCGCGCGCCCACCAGCAGCAGCAAGGCGGATGGCGCTTGAGGTTCAAAGCGCCAGCGCCAGCCACAGAAGGACCGGGAGCGATGGAGATGGCCAGCAGGTCAGCAGCGCCAGGTGCGCCTGGAGCACGTTGCGAGTGAGGCCGTTGCAAGGCCGTTGGGCTGGAGCTAGCCAAGGGGCGGCAGCTAGGGTAGGCCGTTGCCTAAGGCGGGCAGAAGCAAGGCGGGCGGCAGCTGGTGGGCTTGAACAGCCGTGGGCGCTTGGAGGAGGTTCCTAGGAGGGAGGCCAGAGGCGGTGGCTAGCGCTAGGAGGGGCGTGAGCGGCTCGTAAAAGAAGTCAGATGGATGGAGATTGAGGCTGAGGAGAGCGAACATTGGGAGGAGGCCAATTGAGAGGCTGAGCAAGGCGGCTGAGCGGGGCCTCAGCGAGTCAAGGAGCAGGAGCGAGCTGGTGCGACGTTGGTGCCGGCAGAGGAGCCACGGCAACGGTGAGGCTGTGAGTGCCGCCAGGCAGAGGAGAGCTTGTAGCCCTTTCAAGGTGAAGGTAGGGCCGTGGCCCAGCTCTTGTCAATCCTCTTAGATGAATAAAGGGGTTGGGAGCACCCGTATATCTGTGCTTGGGGCATTGCGGGGAGCTATCTGGAGGCGCAGGCTGTTAGGAGGAGAGGCGCTTGGCGCCATCACCAGCGCCAAGGCCTTCATCTAGGTGGGGCCCTAGACCTAGCCGGGTGACACTACCATTCTGACGCGGCGTCGAGTCTCCCGCCACCCCGGGGGCTCCAGTGAAACGAGCGGCATTGCAACTCGGTCCGCAACGGGCAAGCCTCCGGAGAGCGCTAGGGAACCTACTGCTGGGACCGGCGACGCATCCACCAGCCGGCCCGCTACGAACATCGTGTCGCGGCCCAAGGCCGGACGACCACGACGGACACGCACGAGCCCCGCTAGGGCCAAGGCATCGGCGGACCGAGGATTCGGAGGGCGACGAGACTGACACATGGGGGCCAAGCCCGACGCCCCGGTCGCGCGCCGTGGAGGTGCCCCGCGACGAAGGCCGCGAAGCCCGTGAAGTGGGCGAAGCTATAGCGAGTGGGGACGCGCAGAGGCCGGCGATGCGTCCACTAGCGGGGAAGATGCGAACATCAAGGTGCAGCCATCTAGGGACAGGGCATCGGCGGCCCAAGGATTCGAGGGGCGACGGAAGTGGCACAAGGCCATGCCCGACGCCCCGATCGGCCACCGGGGGAGGTAACATTCATGGCCGAGAACTTTGCGCGCTCCAGCGGGCTTGGCCAAGGCCCTTGCGCACGCCCGCGGGCGTGGCCAAGGACCTTGCACGGTCCCGCGGGCGCGCGCCCAGGCTTCGCCTTTCAGGCCTGCGCGCGTTGCCGCCACGCACTCCGCCGGAGAGTTGAGCACGCGAGCGCGCGCATCCAAGTACGCCGTCCGCGGCGCACGCCTGACCGACAAGCTCCGGAGGGCAGCGGCCGCGGGCCAAGCGCGCAGAACGCGACGGAGGGTCGCAGGCGACCCCGCGGGCGTGGAATAAGCGCGCCCGCGGCGGGGGCTAAGGACTTTGCGCGCGCCCGCGGTCGCGCGCACCGAATCCGCCGTCCAGGCCTGGCCCGCCCCCAAGGGCCGCGCGCGTGCTTTCAGCCTGGCCAAGGCATCATCGACGGACCGAGGCTTCGAGGGGCGACGGGACTGGTAGAGGGGCCAAGCCCGACGCCCCGGTCGCCCACCGTGCAGGTGCACCCCACGACGAAGGCCGCGAAGCCCGGGACGGGGGCGAAGCTATAGCGAGTGGGGACCCGCAGAGGCAGGCGAGGCATATATCCACTAGCGCGGCCGCTGCGAACATCGCGATGCGGCCCTAAGGCCGGACATCGACGTCGGACGCACGAGACCAGCTAGGGATAGTGCATCGGCGGCCGAAGGATTCCAGGGTCGACGGGAGTGGCACAAGGCCAAGGCCGACGCCCCGGTCGGCCACCGGGGAGGCAACATTCCTGGCCGAGAACTTCGCACGCGCCAGCGGGCATGGCCAAGTCCCTTGCGCACGCCCGCGGGCGTGGCCAAAGACCTTGCGCGGTAACGCGGGCGCGCGCTCCGGCTCCGCCTTTCGGGCCTGCGCGCGTTGCCGCCACGCACTCCGCCGGAGGGTTGCGCACGCGTGCATCCAAGTACGCCGTCCGCAGCGCACGCGTGACCGACACGCGCCGGGGGGCAGCGGCCGCGGGCCGCGCGCGCAGTCCGCGACGGAGGGTCGCAGGCGACCACAAGGGCGTGGCATGCGCGCGCCCACGGCGGGGGCTAGGGACTTTGCGCGTGACCTAGGTCGCGCGCGGCGAATCCGCCGTCCAGGCCTGTACCGCGCCCATGGGCAGAGCGCGTGCTTTCAGCCTGGCCAAAGCATCATCGACGGACCGAGGATTCGAGGGGCGACGGGACTGGCGCAGGGGCCCAGCCCGACGCCCCGGTCGCCCACCGTGGAGGTGGTGCCCCGCGACAAGGGCCGCGAAGCCCAGGTCAGGGGCGAAGCCATAGCGAGTGGGGACCCGCAGAGGCCGGCGAGGCATCCACTAGCGCGGCCGCTGCGAACGTCGCGATGCGGCCCTAGGGCCGGACATCGACGGCGGAAGCACGAGACCAGCTAGGGACAGTGCATCGGCGGCCCAAGGATTCCAGGGTCGATGGGAGCGGCACAAGGCCGAGCCCGGCGCCCCAGTCGCCCACCAGGGAGGTAGCCCTCGGCATGATCCGCGCCGCCGAGGGCGGAGGAGGGGAGCAAGGGGCAGGAGAGCCGCCCCCGGGAGAGTTCCCGGAAGGTAGCGAGCGGCAAGGGAACGTAGCGGCCAACCACGCGCCGAATGAACGGTCGCATGGTTCTTATGACAGCGTGCTCCCAGGCACGCAACAGCACCGATGCTCCCCTACCATTCTTGCGCGGCGTCCGGTCTCCCGCCACCCCGGGGGCTCCAGCGAAACGAGCGGCATTGCAGCTCGGCCCGCAACGGACAAGCGCCCTGAGCGCGCCAGGCACCCTGCTTGGACCAGCGACGACGCATCCACCAGCGTGGCCGCTACGAACATCGTGTCGCGGCCCAAGGCCGGACGAGCACGACGGACGCAGGAGCCTCGCTAGGGATAAGAGGCGTCGACAGCCCAAGGAATCGAGGGGCGACGTCAGCGGTATTGCGGCGACCGTACACACTCCCCCTACAATTCTGCCGCGGCATCGAGTCCTCGGCCACCCCGGGGGCTCCTCCGAAACGAGCGGCATTGCAGCATGCTCCGGAGTTCCGGACAAGCGTCGGGAGCACGCCAGGGACCCTGCCGGGGCCGGCGATTCATCCACTAGCGGGGCCGCTGCAAACGTCGTGATGCGGCCCGAGGCCGGACAACGACGACGGACACACGAGCACCGCTAGGGATAAGGCCCTGGCGGCCCGAGGATTCGAGGGGCGGAGGGATGGTACGAGGCCAAGCCCGACGCCCCGGCCCAGCCCCCAGGGAGGTGCCCCGCGATAAGGGCCGCATCGCCGTGGACGGGGGGAGGCGAGGAAGGGGGCGGGAACGTCGCCCCTCCCGGAGGCAGCGGCCGGGGAGCATCGTGGGTACCCACGCACCGGCAGGCCGAGCGCGGGGTTCTAAGGCCCGCCTGCTCCGAGGAACACGACCGAACGGGTACACTCCCCGCCAGCCTTAGCACAGGGATTCGGGGTTTTACGGACCAAACCCATTCGGACAGCCGCCTGGCATGCCGATTCGGCGCCGCTCCGTGCGAAGCGGGGGCCCAGTAGGGCGCGCGTCGCCG
>UESW01002403.1:202687-207687 GCA_900491605.1 Calamus simplicifolius
TTGCGCACGCTCGTGCTCGCATCGCGCCGGCGGGGCACGGCCGTTGGCCAAGCGCCACCGACCGCGCTTGCAGGGAACCAGCACGGGCCTGGCCAAGGCATTTGCCCGCGCTGGCACGGGAGCGCATGGCCGGCCTGGGCCTTGGCCGCGCCGGGCCATGGCCGCGCAGTTCCGCCCTGCCCTTGGCCTCATCCGCTTGGGCCGTGGCCGGCGGGCGCATGGCTGCGCGCACTTCCTCGCGGCCATGCCTGCCTTGGCCGCACTGGCGCATGGCCGCGCGGGCCCTGGCCATGGGGGCGCATGGCCGCGTGGGCCTTGGCCACGTGGCCGCGTGGCTGCGCGCCCTCCCTCGCTGCCATGCCTGCCTTGGCCGCACGGGCGCGTGGCCGCGCGGGCCTTGGCCTCGCGGCCATGCCTCTGCCTTGGCCGCGCGGGCGTCGCGGCCTCGCGCAGGTCTTGGGCGCGCGCCGTGCGTGCGGCAAAGGGCTGGCGGGCGTGCGCAGGGCCGGGCCCGAGTTGCCCCAGCCTCGCCGTTGGCCGGGCGCGCCTCGGCCGCGCGGGCGCCGCGGCCTCGCGCAGGTCTTGGGCGCGCGCCGTGCTTGCGGCAAAGGGCTGGCGGGCGTGCGCAGGGCCTGGGCCCAGGGTGCCCCAGCCTCGCCGGTGGCCGGCCGTGCCTTGGCCCCGCGTGCGCCGTGCCCTCGCGCAGGTCTTTAGGCGCGCGCCGTGCTTGGGGCAAAGGGCTGGCGGGCATGCGCAGGTCCTGGGCCCGGGGTTGCCACAAGCACGGCGGCGTGCCTTGGCCGCGCGGGCCGTTGGCTCGCGCACGTCTTGGGCGCGCGCAAAGGGCTGGCGGGCGTGCGCAGGGCCAATGCGTGGCTTGCATCCGCACTCCGAGCAACGGTCCCGCCACATCATTCCCGCTCATGCCACTTCGGCATCCCGCCTTTGCCATGTGGACTGGTGATGGCCATGCCTTGCCGGCGCGAGGCATGCTTTGGCCAAGCCCCTTGGGTGCCGTGGCCAAGCCCTAGGCCAAGCCTTGACTTGGACCTAGTGGCGAGTAGTTCTCCCCCTACTGTCACCCGGCTAGGTCTAGGGCGGAAGCACCTAGCTGGATGATGGCCTTGCGCCGCGCGCAAGTCAGCCTCCCTCCACTCCGGCCTATTTCCCAACATTGCACTGAAAGGCCAATTGGCTACAACAGCGGCCCGTAGGGAAGCCCTCCGGCACCACCGTCGCCCGCGCTCCTTTGCCTCGCACAAGGACTCGCTGGCACTGCCCAAACGCTCAGCCGTTTGCCATCTCTAGAGTCCTCCATCCGGCCGCCCTCTCTTTTATAGCCGCAGCCAGCCTCAAGGCCTAGGCCCCGCGCATCTGTTGCAACCGCCCAGCTAGGCCCGCCTTGCCTTCGCCGCTGCCGCCGCCGGCGCCCGCTCGGTCCGACGCTGGCGCGATGATCGCTGGCGCTGGCGCTGCATAACCTCGCCGTGCCCCGCGCGCCTGCTGGGCGCGCGCTGCCCGCGCCGTGCGCTGGGCGCACCTGGGCGCGCGCGCGCCCGCGTGCGCGCTCCCGCCGGCGCGCGCCGGGGCGTGCTGCTGGGCGCTGAGCCCGGCGCTGGCGCGTCCTCCGGCCTTTGGCCGGCGCGCCTGATTCCTGCGCGCCGATGCTGGCTCCGCGTGCCGTCGCGCTGGAGTATGAGCCTGCATCCGGCCACGGCGCCTTGGTCCCAAGCTCGCGCCGATGACATAAGGGTCAGCCGACCCCTGGGCGGCGTGCGCACCCTGCCGCACGGTCATCCCGCCCGGTAGGCCCTCGGCAGCCTACCTCGCCCGCGCTGCGCGCCACGGGCTTGCGCGCACTGGCCCTCCTGGCCGCGCGCATGCTACTGGGGCGGTGACAATCCTCCCCCACCTGAAGGTGCCGACGTCCCCGTCGCGCTCGCCTCCACGTAGGCTCGAATCTGATCTTCGAATTGCCAAAGTTCCTCAACCCGCCTCCATGTGGCATCGGATACATCCTCTCCGTGCCACTGCACTAAGTACTCCGTGTACTGCCATGACTTGTCCCAACCTTTCGGTCTGCCAATATCCTTGCAATACTCCTTGCAAACCTTGGCGACAGCCGGGCGCTCCCTGCCCGGTCTCTCTCTTCTCCATCCAAGTCTCCGTGATAGGGCTTGAGAAAACTTACGTGGAATACTGGATGTATCCTCAGCCGGGCCGGCAAGGCCAGCTTGTAAGCAACTTCTCCTATCCGCCGAAGTACCTTGAAGGGGCCATCATATCGAGGAAGCAACCCCCTGTGCTTCTTCTGCTTCGTGGCCTTCTTCCAAAGGTAGGGCGAGATCTTCAACATCACAGATCGCCCACTTGAAATTCTACATGCCCTATGCTCATCCGCGCGCAGCTTCATCTGCATCGCCGCCCGTACAAGCTGTCGCGCGCCCTCGCTATGTTCTCGGTCCTGTCCCGCGCAAACAAGTGCGCCGCCGGGCAGGGCCCATCATATTGGCGCGCTACCTCCAAGGTGACCTGGGCTGATAGCCAAGGCACAGCTCTGCGGGGCTTTGGTCTGTTGCCGAGGTGCGGTTGAGATTGTAAGAAAACTGCGCCGCATCCAGCAGTTCTAACCAATTGCGCTGCCTCGCCGTGACGAAGTGCCGCAGATATTCCTCGAGCAGTGCGTTCACCCGCTCGGTCTGCCCATCCGTCTGAGGGTGAAACGCTGTGGAAAACTTAAGCTCCGTGCCCACAATGCAAAAAGTGTGGTCCAGAACTTGCCAGTGAAGCGTGCGTCCCGGTCGCTTATGATGTCGCCCGGAAGACCAAAGATCTTCACCACATGGCTGAAGAAGATGACGCGCAATCTCCGCCGTGCATGGCTCAGGCACTGCCATGAAGACAGCGTACTTTGTGAATCTGTCCACCACCACAAAGACAGTCTTCTTGCCGTCCACCTCTGGAAACCCAACGAAAATCCATGGACACGAGCCCACGGTCGCGGCACCGGCAGTGGCTGGAGTAGGCCCGCTGGCCTTTGCGCTCCACTTTGTCCATCTGACAAACCAAGCAACTCCGCACATATGCTTCTACGTCCTCCACATATTAGGCCAGTAGAAATCCCGAGAGAGAGGGCGTACATCCGCTCCATGCCCGGATGACCCGCCCATCTAGAGTCATGGGATTCTCTCAACAAGTCGCGCCGCAGGGCCTCATCCTTTGGCACGACCAACCTGCCGCCTTGCGCGCGCAGCAGGCCGTCTTGGATCCAAAAGCGCCTGACCGTGCCGCTTTCCACATCGCGCGCCAGCTTAGCGTAGGCTGCGTCGCCCTGCGCAGCCTCGCGGACGCGCGCAGTCATGTCCGCCTGCATGCTTGTCACGGCGGCCACAACCTCCTGCGTGGCTTGGCGGCTGAGGGCGTCGGCCACCTGATTTTGGCTCCCGGCCGATGCTCCCAGTCACAATCAAATTCCGCCAAGTACTCCTGCCACCGCGCCTGCTTTGGTGAAGCTTGCGCTGCGTTTTGAAGTATGTGTTGGCGACGTTGTCGGTGACAATCTTAAACTTTGTCCCGAGCAGATAGTGCCGCCACACCTCCAAGCAGTGGATGACAGCGGTCATTTCCTTCTCATGCGCTGAGTAGCGCGTCTCGGCGTCCTTGAACTTCCTACTTTCATAGGCCACCGGGTGTCCCGCCTGCACCAAGACACCTCCGAGCGCGCGGTCAGATGCATCCGTATGCACCTCAAATGGATCTCAAAACGTGGCAACTGCAAGACCGGCTCCGTAGCTAGGGCCGTCTTCAGTTGATCGAAGGCTTCCTCGCACATCGAGGACCAGCTCCACTCCGCTCCTTCTTGAGCAGTCCGTCAAGGGGCTAGCTATGGCCGAGTAGCCCTTGATAAACCTTCGATAATAATTAGCAAGCCCCAGAAAAGATCTGAGCTCACTAACCGTAGCAGGCGTCGGCCAGTCCTGGATGGCCCGGACTTTGGCGCTGTCCATCCTGATGGCGCCGTTGCCGACTACATGTCCCAGAAAATGGACATTTGTGCGAGCAAATTCGCACTTCTCCTTTTTGACGTAGAGGCGGTGCTCACGCAATCGCTGCAGCACCCTCCTCAAGTGTTCCACATGTTGCTCCAAACTATTGCTGTAGATGACAATGTCGTCCAAATAGACAACCACGAACTTGTCCAGAAATCATACAGGACGTCGGTCATCAAATTGCAGAATGTGGCCGGCGCATTGGTCAGCCCGAAGGGCATGACCAGAAATTCGAATGACCATATACCTGGTCACGCAAGTAGTCTTGGACTCATCTCCTGGACTGATGCGCACTTGCCAATACCCTGAACGCAGGTCCAGCTTGGTGAAGTAGGCCGCCTTGTAGAGACGGTCGAATAGGTCCGCTGCGTTGGGCACCGGGTACCGGTTCTTGACCGTGACCTTGTTAAGCGCCCTGTAGTCCACGCACATGCGCAGCGAGCCGTCCTTCTTCCGCTGGAACAAGACCGGCGCTCCATATGGCGCGCGCGATGGCTGGATCAGCCCCGCGGCCAGCAGTTCATCTAACTGCGCGCGCAGCTCAGTCAGCTCCGCAGGGCTCATGCGGTAGGGCGCCTTGGCCGGTGGGCGCGCGCCGGGCTCCAGCTCTATGCGATGATCGTGCGCGCGCCGGGGCGGGAGCTCTTTGGGCAGTTCGTCGGGCATCAGCTCGGCGAAGTCCCGCAGCACCTCCCCCACCGGTGCGGGCACTGAACATCGTCGGCCATAGGCTCCTGCTGGACCAGCGCTGCGACGTAGGCCTGCGCGCCCTTGCGCAGCCCCGGCTGAACTGCTTGGCGGATATCAGCTCGCCCTCTGCGGCTGCATCCGCGCGCTCTGGTTTCTGCAGCGCCGCGGCCGCCTGGCCGTGGCCCTTCTCAGCAACAGCCGGTATCGAAGCCGGCGCATCCTCTGCGCCGATCAGCATACCGCCCAAATGGGGCAATATCA
>UESW01002403.1:217687-220187 GCA_900491605.1 Calamus simplicifolius
CGGCGGCCAAATGATTCGAGGGGCGACAGGAGAGGCACAGCGCCAAGCCCGACGCCCCGATCCGCCAACCACGGAGCTGCCCCACCGAACGAGCCGCATTTGCAAGCTCGGTCCGGAAGGGACAAGCTACGGGAGCAAAAGCCAGCCAGGGACAACGATGAGAACTGCGAGAAATCCACTAAGCGGGGCGCAGAAGCGGACATCGCGATGCGGCCCCCCATAAGGCCAGACACCGACGGCGGACGCACGAGACCAGCTAGGGATAGGGAAATCGGCGGCCCAAGGGATTCAATTCAAGGGGCGACGGGAGTGAAACAAGGCCAAGCCCGACGCCCCGATCGGCCACCAGGGAGGTAGCCCGCGACATGAGCCGCGCCGCCGAGGGCGGAGGAGGGGAGCAAGGGGCAGTAGCACCGCCCCCGGGAGGGTTCCCGGAGGCAGCGGCCAAGGAACGCCGCGGCCGTCCACGCGCCAACCCAACGGCCGCGCGTTTCTTAGGACCGCCTGCTCCCCGACACGCAACCGCACCTATGCTCCCCCTACCATTCTGACGCGGCGTCGAGTCTCCCGCCACCCCGGGGGCTCCAGTGAAACGAGCGGCATTGCAACTCGGTCCGCAACGGGCAAGCCTCCGGAGAGCGCTAGGGAACCTACTGCTGGGACCGGCGACGCATCCACCAGCCGGCCCGCTACGAACATCGTGTCGCGGCCCAAGGCCGGACGACCACGACGGACACGCACGAGCCCCGCTAGGGCCAAGGCATCGGCGGACCGAGGATTCGGAGGGCGACGAGACTGACACATGGGGGCCAAGCCCGACGCCCCGGTCGCGCGCCGTGGAGGTGCCCCGCGACGAAGGCCGCGAAGCCCGTGAAGTGGGCGAAGCTATAGCGAGTGGGGACGCGCAGAGGCCGGCGATGCGTCCACTAGCGGGGAAGATGCGAACATCAAGGTGCAGCCATCTAGGGACAGGGCATCGGCGGCCCAAGGATTCGAGGGGCGACGGAAGTGGCACAAGGCCATGCCCGACGCCCCGATCGGCCACCGGGGGAGGTAACATTCATGGCCGAGAACTTTGCGCGCTCCAGCGGGCTTGGCCAAGGCCCTTGCGCACGCCCGCGGGCGTGGCCAAGGACCTTGCACGGTCCCGCGGGCGCGCGCCCAGGCTTCGCCTTTCAGGCCTGCGCGCGTTGCCGCCACGCACTCCGCCGGAGAGTTGAGCACGCGAGCGCGCGCATCCAAGTACGCCGTCCGCGGCGCACGCCTGACCGACAAGCTCCGGAGGGCAGCGGCCGCGGGCCAAGCGCGCAGAACGCGACGGAGGGTCGCAGGCGACCCCGCGGGCGTGGAATAAGCGCGCCCGCGGCGGGGGCTAAGGACTTTGCGCGCGCCCGCGGTCGCGCGCACCGAATCCGCCGTCCAGGCCTGGCCCGCCCCCAAGGGCCGCGCGCGTGCTTTCAGCCTGGCCAAGGCATCATCGACGGACCGAGGCTTCGAGGGGCGACGGGACTGGTAGAGGGGCCAAGCCCGACGCCCCGGTCGCCCACCGTGCAGGTGCACCCCACGACGAAGGCCGCGAAGCCCGGGACGGGGGCGAAGCTATAGCGAGTGGGGACCCGCAGAGGCAGGCGAGGCATATATCCACTAGCGCGGCCGCTGCGAACATCGCGATGCGGCCCTAAGGCCGGACATCGACGTCGGACGCACGAGACCAGCTAGGGATAGTGCATCGGCGGCCGAAGGATTCCAGGGTCGACGGGAGTGGCACAAGGCCAAGGCCGACGCCCCGGTCGGCCACCGGGGAGGCAACATTCCTGGCCGAGAACTTCGCACGCGCCAGCGGGCATGGCCAAGTCCCTTGCGCACGCCCGCGGGCGTGGCCAAAGACCTTGCGCGGTAACGCGGGCGCGCGCTCCGGCTCCGCCTTTCGGGCCTGCGCGCGTTGCCGCCACGCACTCCGCCGGAGGGTTGCGCACGCGTGCACGCGCATCCAAGTACGCCGTCCGCAGCGCACGCGTGACCGACACGCGCCGGGGGGCAGCGGCCGCGGGCCGCGCGCGCAGTCCGCGACGGAGGGTCGCAGGCGACCACAAGGGCGTGGCATGCGCGCGCCCACGGCGGGGGCTAGGGACTTTGCGCGTGACCTAGGTCGCGCGCGGCGAATCCGCCGTCCAGGCCTGTACCGCGCCCATGGGCAGAGCGCGTGCTTTCAGCCTGGCCAAAGCATCATCGACGGACCGAGGATTCGAGGGGCGACGGGACTGGCGCAGGGGCCCAGCCCGACGCCCCGGTCGCCCACCGTGGAGGTGGTGCCCCGCGACAAGGGCCGCGAAGCCCAGGTCAGGGGCGAAGCCATAGCGAGTGGGGACCCGCAGAGGCCGGCGAGGCATCCACTAGCGCGGCCGCTGCGAACGTCGCGATGCGGCCCTAGGGCCGGACATCGACGGCGGAAGCACGAGACCAGCTAGGGACAGTGCATCGGCGGCCCAAGGATTCCAGG
>UESW01002403.1:225187-228694 GCA_900491605.1 Calamus simplicifolius
ATCCTCAATGTATGTGGCCATAGAAACTCAACAGAACACACTCTCATCAATGTATGTGGCCATAGGAACTCAACAGAACACATCGTAGAACATGTGGGGTCAACCATAACCGAACACGTCTACAATATGTGGGCCATAACATAACAGAATACATCTCCAGTGTGTGAGGCCATAACATAACAGAATACATCTCCAGTGTGTGAGGCCATAACATAACAGAATACATCTCCAGTGTGTGAGGCCATATCATAACAGAACACAACCACAATGTGTGGGGTCATAGTAAAGGAGAACCGCGGCGACACATATAAATCTATTTAACATTTCCATCGCAACTACATCATGCATATGTATCTCACATTATTTCACGGTGGTTTGCACAGCTATTAGAACATACATGTAGCCACATAACATGTTATACATACAGTCACATTTCTGGCATATGCATGAATAAATCAAATCATTTGAAATCCATAATTCCATGCTATATAGACAATTCAAATAATTTCAAAAATGCATGCAACTATATATATTCAATTTAAAAATTTTGCATAATAGTCTTACTTACTTTCTACGCAAAATCCAAATGATACTTCAACTAATTAGATGTCTGGGTACCTACAGGATCAATGTACATAATCAATTCACTGAAATCTGAAATAAATTTGACTTTTTAACACCCCACCCAGACCAGCTCACGGGCCCAACTTCGGGCTCGCATAACTCCCTCGATACTCACCCAAATGGGGAAGTAAAAATATCCTTAGAAACTAGAATTAACCCAAATTGTAGCCATATTTTTATTTTCTATTTTTGACCCGTTACAGGGCCCAAAACTCATCCCCAAACATGCTAGTTGCACGGCCCAGCAGGGCCCATACTAGGCCGGCCCAGCCGGCCCATACCTTAGCTAACTCCTCTGTTTCAGAGAAACAGAGGAGTTAACAGCCGAGATAACAGCCGGCGGCCAGGGCCGCCGCCGGCCGAAATCAAGGGCGGTCCGGCCACCGTTGGCCGGACCGGAGCCGGCCGCCGCCGCGGCCGGCCGCCTCCCCCAATCCAAATCCTTTAATTTCACTCCCTCTCTCTCTTTTTCTCATTTTATCTCCCGCTTGCCCGTCACTGTGCCGGTGGCTTCACCGGCTAATTGGGGGCGGTCCGGCCACCATTGGCCGGACCGGAGACGGCTGCCGCCACCGCCAACCACCTCCAACAACCTCTCTCTCCAATTTCACTCTTTCTTCTTTTTCTCGTTTTACCTCCGCTGCTCCCGCGTGGAAATCATCGCGCCGGCGTCGATTCCGGCCAAAATGGGGCCGGTCCGGCCGTCGTTGGCCGGACCAGAGCCGGCCGCCGTCGCGGCCGACCTCCCCTCTCTCTCCCTCTCCTTAATTCTCTCTCTCTCCCTCTCTTTCCTTCTCTCTGTTCCCGCACTGTGCGCACCGTACCGGCGGCTCGGCCGGCCGGACGGGCCGGCCGGATCTCCACCGGACGACTCGTCCGGTGCCGGTGGAGGTCACCGGCTGGTCCACCGGCCCTCTCCCTCACTCTCTGGCCCTCTTTCTCCTCTCTCTTCCAGCTCTTCCTCTCTCTCTCTTCCGGCTCTTCCTCTCTCTCTCTTCTCTGTCTCTTCCTCTCTCAGGTTCTCTCTTTCTCTCTCAGATTCTCTCTCTCTCTAATTCCCTCTACCAGACTTTCTCTCCCTCTCTCTATCTCAGGCATGGTTACGAAAGTTACCTGCAGAACGCGCGCACGCCGGGCAGGAGGAGGGAGGTCACCCTCCATCCACTATTTAATCCCCCGCGTGACGCCTCGGTTTTAAGAGTTACGACTTATCGCTTTACCTGGAGCGAAACGTCCATCTGGGAAAACCAACAGGTAGGGAAGACCGACAGGTAGGGTTTGGTTCATCTGAACCAAGGCTGGTTCACATGAACCGGGTGTCACATTCTCCCCTCCTTACAAAAATTTCGGCCTCGAAATTAGTACACTATAAATTTTCAAAAGACAGTAATTTAACCTTCAATTAATTGTGGATACTTTGATTTCATTTCTTCCTCTAGCTCCCAAGTAGCCTCCCTCTCAGTATGATTGTTCCATTGAATCTTGACATAGGGAATGGTACGCCGCCTCAGTACTTGATCTTTACGGTCCACTATACGTATAGGGTGTTCCTCATATGATAGATCCTTCCTCAACTGAATAGGCTCATAAGCTATAACATGACTGGGGTCTGAAACATACTTCCTCAACATAGATACATTGAATACATTGTGAACACCAAATAAGATCGGGGGCAGTGCTAAGCTGTATGCAACCTCCCCAACTCCATATCATAAGGAATACAACACCATCTCAGGACTTAATCCTTGCGGTCCACCATGTGCACAAAATGATTTTCATAGGTCAATTCCTTCTTAAACTAAATCGGTTCAAGTTTTAACACATAACGGGGTTTGAAATATATCTCCTCAGTCATAAAGGTATGAAACACATTGAACACTTCAAAAAGTAATGAAGATAGTGCTAAGCAATAAGCTGCCTCCTATGCCTTGGTCAACATCTCAAATGGCCCAATGTATTGTGGCTCAAATCACCTCTAACACAAATCTCATCATATCATTGTTAGTAAAATTTCCAAATGATCTTTAACCTGAAATTTCAAATCTTTCTGTTTAACATCAACATAACCTTTCTATTAACTCTGAGCTACATGAAGCTGCTTTGATACTTTCTCATATTTGCTAAACCAGCTCAGTAATCAAAATTTTCTCTCTCACACTTCATCTCAATAAAATTTACACCTTTTATCATAGACAACAAAATGAATCCATTTGAATGTTGGCTTGGTAATCAAATAAGCAATTTCACTAAAGGTAAAAATTTATGCCAAGCACCTCCAAAATCTATTACACAAGCTTGCAGTATATCATTTAAAATCTTATTGGTTCATACATATTATCCATCTATTTGAGGGTGGAAGGCTGGACCGAAATTCAGCTTAATTCACTAAGCCTTATGAAAACATCATTAAATTAAAAGAGTGAGCCGATTGGGTTCAGACTCAATTTACGCAGTTTACATTAAACTAAAAACAAATATTAACATTTAACCCACTAAAATTTCATCCTCGAAATTAAATGTTCACAAATTTTGTACTATTAAAGATACTCACTAGCAAACTTTTATTTCATTCCCAAGTACCCAAATGACATGTCCAACTTTCAAAATTAATTTGATCTTTCCACCAAATAAAATTGAATTCCTTAAGAAGTAATTTTTTTTTTTTTTTTTTACCTTATCCCCTCACAACACAATCATCATAAATATCATAGGGTCCATCATATGTATTATGTCATCCATTCTTAAGGTTAGTAACACATCAGGTACTCTTAATTCCTCGATAAGACAGTTCTAAATTCTTTTGAATTAAGTATAAGATAGTTTGCTTCCAATGCTCTCTCAACTCTTAAATAGTTGAATGTGTCACTAATCATTACAATACTT
>UESW01002404.1:0-96999 GCA_900491605.1 Calamus simplicifolius
AAAGTTGAATCATTTTGATTGATGTCATGTTTTGTTTATCTTTATTCATTTTGAATGTTGGCATCAATTCTCTATTACAAAGTCTCTAAGCTTTAACAATATCTATAATTCTAAATTCAAATGAATTTCTTTAATGCATATACTCAAAGTTTTGTCATCATCAAAAAGGGGGAGATTGTTGATCCAATTGAGGATTTTGATGATTAACAAAACTAATTGAGTATAACATTTGATGTTACTAATGATTTTGATTAAGTTCTTCAGATTATAAGTCTAATTGATGATCAAAATCAAGAAGGAAAATCAAGTTCTGGTTTGAATCTAATGTCAAGGTAAGACTGTAGACATTAGAGTCGACACATGGAATCGCAGAGCCGACTCCAGAAAACGGCACAGACTTAGAGTCGACTCCGGGAATGTGAGAGCCGACTCTATCAGAAACAACAAACGTTGGATTTTCAGGCCACGACTTAGAGTCGACTCCCGGACTGTTAGAGTCGACTCTAGAAGAATTTTGTGTCGACCCCAGAAAGTCAGAGACGACTCCAGATCGAGCGGATTAAATTATTTCGAGTTAAAGCCGACTCCAGAAAAGCCAGAGCCGACTCCAGAAAAGCCAGAGCCGACTCCAGAACTGTTAGAACGACACTAAACTTTAACTTTATCAATTTTAATCCCAACGGCTATTGTTATTTATGGATCTAATCCTTTTTCACTTGCTTCTAACGGATAGTTTTGCACTATTTGTGGATTAATCGAATCTATAAGAAGAGGGGTGATTGCATCCCAAATAAGAGAGGAAAAGACAAGAAAGAGGCAAAAAGAAAAGAATAGAGAAAATCCTTGAGATCCATCAGAAAAGAAAAGAGGGAAAACCTGTAAGGAAAGATCATACTCATTCCCCAAGAGAAGAGAAAGAGATTCCAAGCCTTCACTGTTCTATTTAGAAGAAATCTCAAAAGAAGGAAGAAGCCCTAGTTTTTCCAATCTTTTGAACCTCAAGAGCATATTCAAAGGAATATTCATTCAAAGGAAGAGAAGGAAGAAGCCACCAAGATCTTCAAATCAGGCTTTGGTTCCTAATCTCTATTTATTGTTTTATTATTGTATATTTGCTCATTGAAGGAGCAGTTTGCTTTTATAAATTAATATACTGTTTGCTGGGTCAATCTGGTGATTGATTCAGTTGAGGCTGTTAGCCTTGTGCAAGCATTGCTTGTGGTTTTAGGTTTTGTGCTGGTGAGCCTTGAAAACCAGCTAGGTTCGTTGTGCACCCGGGAAAACAATAAGTTTGAGTTGTGAGCTTGCAAAACAACTCTGCTGTAATCAGTTTGATTATAGTGTGGACCCAAGAGGTACTTGGGAGTGGACGTAGGTGTAGGTACATCGAACCACTATAAAATCTATTGTGTTTGCCGTGATTGTCTCTTTATCTTCTATTCTTCATTTATAGTTGCTTTGTTTTAAATCTGTGAATCTACGTTTTTATTTCCGCTGGGGGTTATCCTTCAAAAGAGTTTAATTTTTGAAAAACCCAATTCACCCCTCCTCTTGGGTTGCTATCTGGACCAACAAGGTTCATGATAACAAAACAAGGTAATAGTCAAATAACCTTTGATGGTTGATCATGAGAGGTAAATATGACACCGGAAAAGACTTTGTACACCGCCCCCGGTGCAGCAAGGTCTACGTGGGCTGCACCGCCTCTTCTGATTGGTCCACGTGGCTCCTACGTGGATGACCTGCCGGGTGGTATGGCTCTACTTTGATGTTACGTTCTGAACGTGACGGCCATTTAAAGCAGTTCGCTTTTTTTTAAAATTAGCGTGCGGACGAAAATGCCCTTTCCCTCCATCCTAGCGCCATTTTACGTTGAATTTCATCTGTGCAAGAAGAACTCTCTTTCTTCCCCGGTCGAAAGAAAATATTTCAGCTTCGAGGCTGGAAAACCTGGCTACTGGAGTCTTTGTACAAAAACTTCTGGAGGAAATGTCATCCGCAGCACAAAGTAAAAAGTCTTTCTTCCCACTTCTTTCTAAAGCTCCTTTATTACACCAACATTTTTTTTTGGTTAGAGTTAGTTAATGCGTGACCAAACCATTTAATGCGCGGGTAACTTCCTTAGAACAAAATAGTTATGACATTCTGGGAGTCATAACTGTTTAGAGTTTACTGTTTTGTAAGCACGAATGTCATACTCTTTTAACTAGGATGTTATACCTCATGAACTGGGGTGTCGTCAGAGTGGTTCGGCCTATATTCTCCGTTATTTCCTGTCCATATAGCTCTAGTGTCGTCGTTAAAGCTATGACACCCCTGATATACTGTTAAGACACCGTAGTTACAAGCCTAGGACACCCGTGCTCCAAACGAATGCTGGAGAAAGCCTCGCGACACCGTAGTTACAATGCTACGACACCCATGCTTATAACCTTCGTGATCTTCGTATGTTGCTTTCCGGGGTGTCGTAGCTTGTTCTATGGGGTGTCTTTAAATGCTATAAAGGGTGTGTCGTGCTTATAAACGATGCTGGAGAGCAGGCCCGCGACACCCGTATGGAGAACAATCCCCGCGACACCCTGCTTTAACAGTCACGTCATCGGTGTCGTCGCCTTAAAGCTAGGGTGTCGTAAGATGAGAACTGGGGTGTCGTTAACAGCCTGAGTCGGTGCTGTCGTCGTTCGCGACACCCCAGTTGAAACTTCACGACACCCTAGCTCTCATCTGACGACACCCGTGCTTATAACTGACCACGGCGAGAAGGCCCGCGACACCCAAGTTACTAAAATTTATTTTTATTCATCACAAAACAAAAGAAAAAAGTACATGAGCCCTCACTGGGGCTTGTCATCTGCTTCGGTCGCTGCCTCGCGATCTGGCGCTGGAGGGACTCTACTTGCGACTCCAGCCGGCTGTTGGCCCGAAGCAGGACCTCGATTTGTCTCATTGAAACGGCCATGTATTGCTCGGCCGCCCTGTTGAGTCGCTCGCTGATTGCGAGCGACTCGCAAAGACCTCCGCATCGATGGTTACCGTTGTGCGGCGGCTCCCATGGGTGCCAGTAGATCGCCCCTCGCCTCTAGAAGCCATCTCAGTATCAAAAAAGTTTGGAAGATCAGCTGAAAAGGTGATTAACGATGGCATTCCCCCATCCATATTTAAGGTACTCCTGGCGGGTGTTTCGATTGCCATGCCACCATCTCAGTGGGCGGTTCACAGGAATCGAATCGGTGCGCCCCCCCCCCCTCGTTGAGTTTCGAGGGATGGGGAACAGAAGAGAGTTTCGGGAAGCCAAATACCGGTTACCATAGTAAGTTTTACGTCGTCCCAAGAGGAAACCTCACGACACCCAAGGATGATTTGGATTTCGGCCGAAACTCCTTCGCGACACCCCACTTGAAACCTCACGACACCCTAGCATCAATGCTACGACACCCATGCTTAGAACTGACCACGGAGAGAATCCCCACGACACCCAGGAGAATTGGATTTCGATCGAAACTCCTTCGAGACACCCCTGTTGAAAGCTCACGACACCCTAGCTTTAAGGCGACGACACCCGTGCTTAGAACTGACCGCGCGGAGAATCCCCGCGACACCCCAGGAGAATTGGATTCGGCCGAAACTCCTTCGAGACACCCCTGTTGAAATCTCACGACACCCTAGCTTTAAGGCGACGACACCCGTGCTTAGAACTGATCACGGTGAGAATCCCGCGACACCCCTTGTTGAATTCAGCCGAAACTCCTTCGCGACACCCCAGTTGAAATCTCATGACACCCTAGCACCAATGCTACGACACCCGTGCTTAGAACTGACCGCGCGGAGAATCCCCGCGACACCCCAGGAGAATTGGATTTCGGCCGAAACTCCTTCGAGACACCCCTGTTGAAAGCTCACGACACCCTAGCTTTAAGGCGACGACACCCGTGCTTAGAACTGATCACGGTGAGAATACCCGCGACACCCCTTGTCGAATTCAGCCGAAACTCCTTCGCGACACCCTAGTTGAAATCTCATGACACCCTAGCACCAATGCTACGACACCCGTGCTTAGAACTGACCGCAGAGAATCCCCGCGACACCCCAGGGAGAATTGGATTTCGGCCGAAACTCCTTCGAGACACCCCTGTTGAAAGCTCATGACACCCTAGCTTTAAGGCGACGACACCCGTGCTTAGAACTGATCACGGAGAGAACCCCCGCGACACCCTTGTCGAATTCGGCCGAAACTCCTTCGCGACACCCCAGTTGAAATCTCATGACACCCTAGCACCAATGCTACGACACCCGTGCTTAGAACTGACCACGCGGAGAATCCCCGTGACACCCCAGGAGAATTGGATTTCGGCCGAAACTCCTTCGAGACACCCCTGTTGAAAGCTCACGACACCCTAGCTTTAAGGCGACGACACCCGTGCTTAGAACTGATCACGGTGAGAATACCCGCGACACCCCTTGTCGAATTCAGCCGAAACTCCTTCGCGACACCCCAGTTGAAATCTCATGACACCCTAGCACCAATGCTACGACACCCATGCTTAGAACTGACCCGGAGAATCCCCGCGACACCCCTTCGGCCGAAACTCCTTCGAGACACCCCCTCATGACACCCTAGCTTTAAGGCGACGACACCCCATTTATAAAGCTCCCAGATCCCAGTGCGAATGAGCCCGACAAATTCGCGACACCCCAGTTGCACGACCCTAGCTGACGACACCCGTGCTTAGAACTGACCACGGCGAGAAGGCCCGCGACACCCAAGTTACTAAAATTTTTTTTATTCATGAAAAAAAAAAGTACATAGCCCTCACTGGGGCTTGTCATCTTCGGTCGCTGCCTCGGCGATCTGGCGCTGGAGGGACTCTACTTGCGACTCCAGGCTGTTGGCCCGAAGCAGGACCTCTCTCATTGAAACGGCCATGTATTGCTCGGCCGCCCTGTTGAGTCGCTCGCTGATTGCGAGCGACTGCAAGACCTCCGCATCGACGGTGACCGTTGTGCGGCAGCTCCCATGGGTGCCAGTAGATCGCCCTCGCCTCTAGAGCCATCTCAGTATCAGTTTGGAAGAAAGGTGATTAACGATGGCATTCCCCCATCCATATTTAAGGTACTCCTGGCGGGTGTTTCGATTGCCACGTGCCACCATCTCAGTGGGGTTCACAGGAATCGAATCGGTGCGCCCCCCCTCGTTGAGTTTCGAGGGATGGGGAACAGAAGAGAGTTTCGGGAAGCACCACGTCGTCCCGTGACACCCCCGAAACTCCTTCGCGACACCCCACTTGACACCCTAGCATCAATGCACGACACCCGTGCTTAGAACTGACACGGAGAGAATCCCCGCGACACCCAGGAGAATTGGATTTCGGCCGAAACTCCTTCGACACCCCTGTTGAAAGCTCACGACACCCTAGCTTTTGACACCCATGCTTAGAACTGACCGCTATTGGATTTCGGCCGAAACTCCTTCGAGACACCCCTGTTTCATGACACCCTAGCGACACCCGTGCTTAGAACTGACCGCGCGGAGAATCCCCGCGACACCCAGGGAGAATTGGATTTCGGCCGAAACTCCTTCGAGACACCCCCGTTGAAAGCTCACGACACCCTAGCTTTAAGGCACTCCCGTGCATTAACAGTGAACCCACGGGTGTCGTCGCCTTAAAGCTAGGGTGTCGTGAGATGATAACTGGGGTGTCGTATTGTTTTAACCTTCGTGTCCTAAATCCTAATCCTTTGTCAGCATATATTGACAACTAAATCTATGGATATCATTGTTCATGACTGCGTGCCTATATTTTCACAGTTGATGCTGAAATTGTAGATCGGAAAGAAATCGATAACACTCCCGGCCGTGCACCTTCACCCGTCGCTCCAAATGCAGTGGATGATATTGTAGTTCCTCAAACTGGGATGGAATTCAATTCAGCAGATGATGTATACGTTCTACAATGGATACGCGAAACGAGTTGGTTTTGGAATCACAACAGTGTGTAGCAGGGCCAACAACAAAAAACAACTTTGCTTCAAGCACCTGGCGTGTTGGAGGCAAGGAAAATCTAGAAAATCAGAGAAGAGTATGAATCATAGGGATACTGGGAAAGTTGATTGTATGGCATCCATAAAAGCAAGACTGAATGCTACAAGTGGTAAGTGGATATTGGATGAGGTTTCTCTAGAACATAACCATGGGATGTCCATAACATCAACTGGTTATCTACGGTCGCATAGGAGGATCAGCACACCAGAGAAGGCAGAGATCAGCAATTTACATGCCGTGAATGTTCCGACGACTCAGATATACTCTGCCATAGCAAGGAGAAAAGGGGGCAGAGGACAATTGGATTTCACCGAGAAGGATGCTCGTAACTTCATTTGTCGCGAACGTCAGTCTAAGCTGAAAGAAGGAGATGCTCAGTCGATGGTAATTCATTTCGCCGAAATGCAACTCAGAAATCCCAATTTCTTCTATTCCTTAGACCTCAATGATAATGGTCATCTGAGGTCTGTCTTCTGGATTCATCCAAGGTCAAGATTGGCATGCACATACTTCGGTGATGTTCTAAGCTTTGACTCAACGTACTTGACAAACAGATATCAAATGCCTTTTTGTCCATTCGTTGGGGTCAACCATCATGGACAGTCCACCTTGCTTGGATGCGCATTGTTGTCTGATGAGAGTACTGAGACATATAAATGGGTTTTTCAGACTTGGCTGGATGCAAATGGTGGTCAAGCACCTATTGCCATGATTACTGACCAAGATAAGGCAATCGAGGCTGCTGTCAAAGAAGTTTTTCCTAACACACGACATCGATTTTGTCTTTGGCATATATTGAAGAAGATACCGGAAAAGATTGGCCACATTTGCACGGCAAATCCCAAGTTTATGGTTGATTTCGATGAGGCGATATATGATTCATTGACCATACAGTCATTCGAGGAAAGGTGGGCACATGTTATGGAGAAATATAAAGAATGCAAGTCTATAGATTGGTTCAATGTCCTTTACGAATGTCGGGAAAATGGGTCCCAGTTTACCTAAAGGATACATTCTTCGCAGGTTTGTATGTCATTGTCTTTGGTTCATGTTCGCGTTAAACTTTTTTTTTTGTTGACAAAATTTTGAACAGGGATGTCATCTTCACAAAGGAGCGAGGGCATTAATCACTTCTTCGATGGGTTTATAAATTCGAAGACAACACTAACGGAGTTCATAAGTAAGTACGAAGATGCCTTGGAAAAAAGATACGAGGCCGAAAATGAGGAAGATAATAGGACGTTGCAAACGATTGCTTTCCTAAAGACATCATCACCTTTTGAGAGACAAGCTGCAGGAAGGTATACAAGGAGCATTTTCAAAAAATTTCAGAATGAGATCCTTGAAATGGCTGCATCAAATACAAAATTGATCAAGGAAGCTGGCAACACGTTGTTTATATTCCGTAAAGTCGTATGAAAGGATTGAAGTCGATGGAATTGGCAAGGAGATGATCAAAGATTATATCGTGTCATACGATAGAAATATTGAGGATGTCCAATGCCAGTGCCGATCCTTTCAGTTCAAGGGGTACCTGTGTAGGCATGCCCTGTTGGTTCTTCATCAAAGTGACGTATTTCGTTTACCAGATAAATACTTCTTGAAGAGATGGTGCAAGGACATGAAATACCAATTCGACGAATTCGACTGCAATACTGAGGGTTATGATAAAAGCACACGAAACTCACGGTACGCAGTGACAATTTTTTAATTGAAATGTCTTAATATTTGTTATCGTTAATATTATGTTAATGATTGTAGATATAGTTTGCTGAGTCATCGGATGACGAAGCTCAGAGATAGCCTCCATGTCTGAAGATGCATTTAATGTAGTGATGGATGGTCTAACACCTATATTCAAAATTGCCGTGGATGCCAACTGCGCAGCTAAACCACGTACAGAGCTTGTAATTCAAGATCCTGAACAAATTAGGACGAAAGGTCGCCCGAGAGAGAACAGATTAAAGTGGAGTCGAGAAGAAGTCAAAAAGATCAAGGAAAAATCAGGTCAAGGAAAGAGCTGCTTCAAGCATCAGGCAGACTTGTTTGCAGTCTATTAATACTGAAGAGGACCTGGAGAGAATTGTTCCGCCGTCCGAAACTTTGATGGACGAATTTGATGCTTATGTATTGAGTCAACTTACACAAGAGCATATATAAAACACGGGTGTCGTAACTTTTGAATTAGGGTGGCTTGGTCGCAAATGAATGCTTTCAAAATAGGGTGTCTATTTCAGTAAAATGAAGTGCTTTTAGCACGACGACACCCCAGCTCTTGGCTAACGACTACCCAGCTCTTGGCTAACGAAGCTCTTGCGGCGACACCCGAAAGGCGGAAACCTACGACATCCCAGTACTCGCGAACCGACACCGAAGATTTTAGCGCGACGACACCCCAGCTCTTGGCTAACGACACCCTAGCTCTTGCGCGGCGACACCCGAAAGGCGGAAACCTACGACATCCCAGTACTCGCGAACCGACACCGAAGATTTTAGCGCGACGACACCCCAGCTCTTGGCTAACGACACCCTAGCTCTTGCGCGGCGACACCCGAAAGGGAAACCTACGACATCCCAGTACTCGCGAACCGACACCGAAGATTTTAGCGCGACGACACCCCAGCTCTTGGCTAACGACACCCTAGCTCTTGCGCGGCGACACCCGAAAGGCGGAAACCTACGACATCCCAGTACTCGCGAACCGACACCGAAGATTTTAGCGCGACGACACCCCAGCTCTTGGCTAACGACACCCTAGCTCTTGCGCGGCGACACCCGAAAGGCGGAAACCTACGACATCCCAGTACTCGCGAACCGACACCGAAGATTTTAGCGCGACGACACCCCAGCTCTTGGCTAACGACACCCTAGCTCTTGCGCGGCGACACCCGAAAGGCGGAAACCTACGACATCCCAGTACTCGCGAACCGACACCGAAGATTTTAGCGCGACGACACCCCAGCTCTTGGCTAACGACACCCTAGCTCTTGCGCGGCGACACCCGAAAGGCGAAACCTACGACATCCCAGTACTCGCGAACCGACACCGAAGATTTTAGCGCGACGACACCCCAGCTCTTGGAACGACACCCTAGCTCTTGCGCGGCGACACCCGAAAGGCGGAAACCTACGACATCCCAGTACTCGCGAACCGACACCGAAGATTTTAGCGCGACGACACCCAGCTCTTGGCTAACGACTCCCTAGCTCTTGCGCGGCGACACCCGAAAGGCGGAAACATACGAAGGCAAACATATGAATACATCGAGGACACTCCTGCTCGCAATATAAATTTGTGCATTTGCATTAAATATTAATCAGTGTTAATATGAATAAATTACATTCAATTTTCATTCAAAGAAGAATAAAAAAATTAAGAACATTTTTCGACAATGTCGCTAATCTTTTTGTTCAGGCCCTCTCTCAATATCGTCGCAGCTAAGTGTCGCCGGTAATCTCTGACTTCCTCATCCATGAAATCCATCTTCATATCAGGATTGTCCCGTCGAGCAAGACATTCCATGTATCTCAGACAGTATAGGCCGCAATCCAGCGATCCGGTCGGTTGGCTTGGGCAATCCGAAATATCTTCCATCGGCCAAGTCCATCGCTTCCTTCTTATCGCAGTAGATATGGAATATGTGGCCTAGAATTGTATGCCATTTCCTTGCATTGGCCTTGTACTTCGGGTTGCGTTTCATTGAATTCAGGTGCATGAACACCTTTCTTTCCATGTCGACAGCAACCAAATGCCAGTGCGAGTTATCAGAGTTTATTATGGTGAAAAGAAACCGGAATTGGGCCTTATCTTCATCCGATACATTGTCAAATATCGCAGCCCCTGATGTTCCAGCAAGTTCATGAGCAGGTGATGAGGAAGTCAGACATAGAGCAGATACGAAAACTGATGCAATTATGCACTTATGGTATCGGTCAGGATGCTCTGCCCAGTTGCGCATCAGAAACTCCTGGCCGCAATCAATTATCTGCCAATGCAATGTAAACGATTAATATAATTCTAAAATCAACAACTAGAACATGTTTCTTGATATACTTACATCATCTATTATCATTTCATTGTTAATGAGATCTTGAAGATTTTTTCTTGTTACAACGCCAGAAAACATATTTGTGTAGACGATCTCGTCGGTTGTCGCTCGCTCAAAAAATTTTGAATAATTATTTGGTCATCTTCGACCGTTGTGTTGGGCTTTGACGTGCCCACTGTCTTCGCCGACTTTTTAGGACGGGTTGTCTCATAACATTCTCCGACGACCGTGGATGCCTTACGCTTCCTCGGCTCTTTTTTAATCCTCCTAACAAGCGAAGGCACTCCAATTATTTCTATGTCCATATTGTCATCCTTTGGCGCAGGGGTGCCAAGTTTATTATCGGATATGGACTCATCTTTATTTTCATTCCCATGCTCTGTTTTATCAGCCAATGAATCCCCCTCCAATCTCTTCTCCTCTGCTTTTGCATTCCCTGTCTCAATTGGAAACTCGGATGAATGGTCCTCCTCCATCTTCTTCTCCTCACTATTTCCATTACCAGGCTCGCGGAGGACCAACTCCAGGGAATGCACCTTCTCTGTTTTCTCGTCTCCCTTGTCCTCCTCATTTATTGCATTACTTTCCTTTCTGACCAGTGAACTGAGGAGGCTCTCAGCAATGGACAGCCTGTGCCTGACATCGTCGAGTTGATCCTTAACGCACTCCAATTCAGTCCTCAACTCGGCGCATCCTGCGCAGCTATCCGTTGGTTGAGGGGCGCAGGTATCTGTTGGTTGAGGGGATGCTACATTCTGCTGAGGGAGAAGCCAGCGCTCTTCTGGCAATGGTACAGTAGCTCCCTCCATCTGCAACGCAAGATGATAACAAATTAATATTAAGTGAACATATTGACGCATTAAGTTGAAAAAATGGTCAGAGCAATGGAGCAATGAACTAGCTTACCAAGTCGTGAGGCTGCAAGTCGGCAACCCGAACCGATTGGATCTTCATTTGGTGGTCATACCACTTCAACAGCCGGGGCCGTTTATCAGGGTATGCTGGCTCTCGCATTGATGTATGCTCGAGGAACCACGCCTGAACATGATATTTTTTTGGATATTAAATAATGTAATATTACAAAAAAAATTTACTCAACACTAATTATGTGTCTCAATAATCCTTACCACCAGTGCTGCCGAGCATCCGAACAAGGTAGGCTGCCTCCTAACTTTTTTTGCATTCTTTGAGTGCACCGGCTCCTCGGAACGCAAGCAAGCAGCTATTTCTGGGAGAGCCAGAACAATCAACTCCTTCAGTGCCGAAGCCCAGTCGATGCTACCCAGTTGACTTAAGTCATCCAAGTGCTGGATGAGATACCGTGGACATCTCTGATTAGACTTTGGAGCCAAAAACATGGCCAACATGTATGCGATCCAAAGTCGGACGGTGTCCTCGACATCCTCCTGTACTTTAGATGATCGGAGTTGAAATATCAACTTCTCCAAACCTTCTTGGCGAAGATCTAAACCCTGGCCAAACCGTCTGAACAACCTTCCGTTGAACATTTGGCTGGACGTGTCGATCTTCTTCCCATGAGCTGGAAGTCCCAGAATGAGTGCGACTTCGTCGGCACTGAATAGAACTGGCTTTCCGCAAAACATGAACTCGTCGCCTCCATTGTGACATCTTATGATGTCTGCTAGCAGTCGCCCGTCGACTGTGAACGTCTGCATGTCGACGAAGGCACCAAATGGGGTCCTTCGAATCAGTTTTGTATGCCGTCTAGAGAACCCCATCCTCCAAACCTTCTGAACGTATACTGCCGGCCTGCAGCTATTCTTAAACAGCTGGGAAGCCTTCACTGGGGGGACTGGAACAATTTTATTGTCAACTGAAACAGGGGGTAAGACAGAAGACATACTTGTCATGAAATTTTAAGAGAGAATGTCATAATATTTAATATAGTGATAAACATACCTGAAGGAGCCGCATCCTCATTCGAACGAAGAACCATGTCCTTGCATTGTTCCGCCATTTTCTCCGTCTGCTTCTTCTTTGTTCGCGGTCTTCGTCCACAAACGAAAGCACTCATCTCCATGAATGAAGTATACGGAAGAATGAACTATGGTACAAATTTAGGAGGGAAAAGGAGACCAGTGGCTTCTCGAGCAAGAGACGAAGGATGGCTTCTTGAGCAAAAGGATGGCTTCTCGAGCAACAGACGAATGAGTGCTTTTTCTAGGGTTTATGCCGACCTCAGAGAAATACGAAAGGACACCCGGATCGCCACGATCACATCACAGAGACCCGCAAACCCATAGGAACTGCCCACGTTTTGCAACTTTTCTCGGAAAGATGGCATGGCTGAGTTACTAGGGTGTCGTCGAATTAGTACTAGGGTGACGTCAAATTCCGCCTTGTTCAAGCATGGGTGTCGTCGCCTTAAAGCTAGGGTGTCGTGAGATTTCAACTGGGGTGTCGCGAAGGATTTACGGCCCTAGGGCGGGGATTCTCTATGTGGTCAGTTTTAAGGGGTGTCGCCTTAAAGCTAGGGTGTCGTGATATTTCAACTGGGGTGTCGCGAAGGATTTACGGCCGAATTCGACTAGGGTGTCGCCGGGACTCTCTATGTGGTCATTTGTAAGCACGGGTGTCGTCGCCCTAAAGCTAGGGTGTCGTGGGATTTCAACTGGGGTGTCGCGAAGGATTTACGGCCGAATTCGAACTAGGGTGTCGCTGGGATTATCTCCGTGGTCAGTTTTAAGCACGGGTGTCGTCTCCTTAGAGCTAGGGTGTCGTGAGATTTCAACTGGGGTGTCGCGAAGGATTTACGGCCGAATTCGACTAGGGTGTCGCCGGGGACTCTCTATGTGGTCATTTGTAAGCACGGGTGTCGTCGCCCTAAAGCTAGGGTGTCGTGGGATTTCAACTGGGGTGTCGCGAAGGATTTACGGCCGAATTCGAACTAGGGTGTCGCTGGGATTATCTCCGTGGTCAGTTTTAAGCACGGGTGTCGTCTCCTTAGAGCTAGGGTGTCGTGAGATTTCAACTGGGGTGTCGCGATTGATTTTCGGCCGAATTAGAACTAGGGTGTCGCGGGGATTCTCTCCGTGGTCAGTTTTAAGACGGGTGTCGTTGCCTTAAAGCTAGGGTGTCGTGATATTTCGACTGGGGTGTCGCGAAGGATTTACGGCCGAATTCAACTAGGGTGTCGCCGGGGACTCTCTATGTGGTCATTTGTAAGCACGGGTGTCGTCGCCCTAAAGCTAGGGTGTCGTGGGATTTCAACTGGGGTGTCGCGAAGGATTTACGGCCGAATTCGAACTAGGGTGTCGCTGGGATTCTCTCCGTGGTCAGTTTTAAGCACGGGTGTCGTCTCCTTAGAGCTAGGGTGTCGTGAGATTTCAACTGGGGTGTCGCGATTGATTTTCGGCCGAATTAGAACTAGGGTGTCGCGGGGATTCTCTCCGTGGTCAGTTCTAACGACGGGTGTCGTCGCCTTAAAGCTAGGGTGTCGTGAACTTTCCACTGGGGTGTCGCGAAGGATTTTCGGCCGAATTTGAAGTAGGGTGTCACGGGGATTCTCTCTGTTTTCCTCATTTTTCGAAGATCAAATGGGAGTCTCGAGAAACATGACTAGCATTCCCAAGCAGATGGAGGAAAAAAGGAGCCTTTTAAAAGCAATTGACGAAGAGATAACGAAGGCAGCTGAGGCCCATCTTACAGACCTGGCCGAATTCAGAGAGAGAAGCGAACGTCTACGTGAGGTTTTGGCAAGGAAAAACTCATTGGATAAACTTTTATATTTGAAGACTCCAGTAGACTCCAGTAGCCAGGTTTTTCAACCTCGAAGCTGAAATATTTCTGTCGACCGGACCTCAGAGCGAGGGCGTAGGAAGGATTTTCGGCCGAAATCCAATCCTCCTGGGGTGTCGCGGGGATTCTCTCCGTGTCAGTTTAAAGGATGGGTGTCGTCGCCTTAAAGCTAGGGTGTCGTGAGGTTTCCACTGGGGTGTCGCGAATGATTTCGGTCGAAATCCAATCCTCCTGGGCTGTTGCGGGGATTCTCTCCGTGGTCAGTTCTAACGACGGGTGTCGTTGCCTTAAAGCTAGGGTGTCGTGAACTTTTCACTGGGGTGTCGCGAAGGATTTTCGGGAATTTAAAGTAGGGTGTCGCGGGGATTCTCTCTGTTTTCCTGTCATTACTTTCGAAGATCAAATGGGAGTCTCGAGAAACATGACTAGCATTCCCAAGCAGATGGAGGAAAAAAGGAGCCTTTTAAAAGCAATTGACGAAGAGATAATGAAGGCAGCTGAGGCCCATATTACAGACCTGCCGAATTCAGAGAGAGAAGCGAACGTCTACGTGAGGTTTTGGCAAGGAAAAACTCATTGGATAAACTTTTATATTTGACTCCAGTAGACTCCAGTAGCCAGGTTTTCCAGCCTCGAAGCTGAAATATTTTCTTTCGACCGGGGAAGAAAGAGAGTTCTTCTTGCACAGATGAAATTCAACGTAAAATGGCGCTAGGATGGAGGGAAAGGGCATTTTCGTCCGCACGCTAATTTTAAAAAAAAGCGAACTGCTTTAAATGGCCGTCACGTTCAGAACGTAACATCAAAGCAGAGCCATACCGCCCGGCAGGTCATCCACGTAGGAGCCACGTGGATCAATCAAAAGAGGCGGTGCAGCCCACGTAGGCCTTGCTGCACCGGGGGCGGTGTACAAAGTCTTTTCCATATGACCCTTGGTATTCCTCATCACCTCCTATTCCATCTCACAGTAGTTCATGGATTTGGAAAGTCATTTGTGCTCATACTCCTTACATTATTCTATCTAATCTCAGATGGGTCAATATATAGGAAATGAGAGTTCTATCTATCAAGGTCCTGGATGATCCTTGGATCTCATTAACTCCTCTTAGCTGTAGCAACCCTACTAGTGTGGGTGCAGACAGATTGGATTGGAGAGGTTCACAGTTCAAGACTTGATTATAGAAAATATTGGCAGAGGAAGTGGAACACCATAGCTATCTGTGAATCCTTTGGAGAGGAATTTGCTAAGAAAATATTGGCTTTGCCAGTGCCGGTCTTTGATTGTCATCACAGGTTTAGTTGGGGTGTCTCCTCCTCCTCCTCCTCCTCCTCTTCTTCTAGGGAACACAGGCTTTCTCATGCCATATATATGTCTTTGGTTTTCTCTCCAAATATATGTTGTTGGGGTTAACAGGCTTTCTCCACAAAAATTAGATGGGAAAAAAGTAATCAAATCAATACCTGAATCTATATTTGGAGGAAAAAAAAAGAAAAAAGCCAAAGTCAAATTAGAGTGGTACTTGGATTTGGGCTTAAAACATAAGGGTCGGAGGTTCCTCATTTTATTGATTTTAAAATAGGAGGTTAAGATTCTAGAAAAGCCCAAGCTATTAAGCAGGCTTTGAACAATGTTTCAGTTTAATTTTGATACTCTAGTTTATTGATTAATTGATAAAATATAGGTTTTACATAATTTTTGGGAACATATCTAAGAGTTATGTAGTCATGTCATGTGATCCATTAAAATATGGTAGCAAACCAGAGCTAAATCAATTCTCACCCAACGAGGTAACTTGGCTTTTGGACTATTAAGATGCATATTGAACGATGAATGCTTGCCATTTTACCTTTGCTCATGATCACACTCTTTGATTAATAGGAAGAAAAAGGCAAACCTGTGAAGTATGTCAACAAAGGCAATATATCCTTTTAGGAGTAGAAGTGACAACTCGTGTTACCATGTTGCATTGTATTACATCGAAGTTGGAATATGACACTATATGAGTTGACATGTAATTAATTAAATATATCATAAATTTGATATGGATAAGACTCAATTATTAAATAAAGAATCATATATTATTCATTTAATAAATAGATCACGTTAGATTGATATAACATAACTTACTTAACAACTCATTTAAGACGAATAGCCAAAGTTTACTTAACAACTAGCTTAATATGAACGAATACAATTAACCCAACAACTCACTAAACATAGGTTTTGCTTTTCTTCCCAATTTTTAGGTTTCCTTATAATTTTTAAATTCTAATAAAATAAAGTCAAAAGACAAAAATAACATTTATTTCTTTTAAAATTACATTCTAAATAGTCTTGATATAAACAAATAAGAAATAATAAATGAGGCTAAAAATGTCATTATTGAAGTTTGTTAATTCGATAGTGACCATGTCATTTTCAAATTAATAGGCCAACATGCATGTCACGATAATTATTTCATATCATACTCATGTCAATATAATTATGATACAAACCTATTTAAAGTCAACTTCAATACATTTATTTCATACTGGGTCCGAGTAGTTTACGTTTGGTTGTGAAAAGTCCTGCAATTTCTCAACATTTTAATGTGGATTGCAGGGCAATGTCATTCTCATGACTACAAAATGGCTGACAAAAGATGTAGATTCTAATAACCAAACTGTCAAACCTCCCCTTGAGCTGTACTAATGTTTTAGCAGCAAAATAACTTGTTAAGTGTAATAGAAAGTCTCTTGGACCCACAAATTTGTAGTTGGTAACATAACATTTAATCATGAATATGTTTTGCAAATATAACAATTGGTGCATGTTGCGCTTTACATTGATTGAATACAAATGATCATGGTTCAAAGACTTTGCTTCTATGGAGGCTACCACAGTCTCCCTCAGAATTCATGCTAACACTATCTCACCCTTTTCTGATGATGGATGCAGAGGTTTAACATGAAAAAGAGCTCTCTCTTTTTTCTGTTGAGAAAAAGATGTTCTCAAAGCATTCTTTGACCTTAAAATGGTATTGTAATGGAAGCCGATTTAGAAACCAACTCAACTGCTATAACTTATGTGGGTGTTGATTGATCATCCATCAACAATATGATTAACATCACTCATAATTCCATGAATAGGTTGATAAGAAGCAAACCGCAGTTCCAAGCTACGTCGAACTACATTGTAGGGTTTGACGGGCAAAGCCATTTTGCAAAAGTCTAATAATCCATAGCTGTTGGAGGTTGCTACAACAACCATCATAATTGTGCTAGATTATTATTTACAGCTCATCAGTCCAAGCCCAATTTAATCACCATGGTCAAAGCTTGTTAAGCTTGAACATGGACCACTGACCTTGAGTTTTATGACCTAATTTTTATGAGCCTTCTCGTGTTAAAAAGTCAGCGAAGACTTGGATTGGTGAACCTTGCAGTGCCAAGTACAAAATAATAATTCAAGTATGGGGCTATGCTAAGTACATACATGGGATCTAGCGTCATTAAGATTAAGTGAGTCAAATCCTCTCAACCAATGAATGGAATGGCATTTTAATAGTGTCACGCTCATCGATTTTGGTTAATTATTCAGGATTTGGTGAGAATAATTGGATGCAAGTCTTCAAGTGTTATAATGCACACGTGCGACCAATGCTTCGAATGCTGATAACTTTTTAAAAAAAATGTCATGAAGTCAAATAGAAGGGATGTGACAGAGTGTCCCTGTACTAAGTATGTAGCTTGTTGCCAAATTTTTGGAAGAAATTAATCCCTATCCTATATAAAAGAAAGTATTGATCCATTAGAACAGAACACATTCAAGATCTCCTCCTTTAGCCAAGATCTGTGTCAATATGAAACATATTCAATACAATATATGGAAAAAAAAAATTTTGATTCTATTATCTTGATTAGTATTACTTACTTTTTGTTTGGAACCAATTCAAAGTCAGTCCAACACAATCTGAGCAATAGTTGTTTAGATTAAGCCTGGATTCAAAAACATGGCCTATCATCAACTCAAACTTGAACCCTCCTTGAATGTAGGATATTGGTTTTTTTTCCCCCACATAATATAGTTAGTCAATAATTTGTATTGTTAATTACATTTTTGTCAAACATATTTTGAATAATTTCTACTTCCTGATTAATATTCTTTGATTGCATGCATAATATGTTAAACATATAATTAGTTAATTAATTCATATATTTATTATAGTTTATGTTCGTATTATTTTTCATTTAACTTGGCCTGAAAAAATGGATAGATTTAATTTTATGTTTAACTTTTAGACTCAGAATAAATATACATAACCCTTCATGTTGATTCGATTAATAACATATCAACTTAACAGATAGGATTAAAGGACTATAAAATATTCATTTTATGATATCTAATAAAATATTTAAAAAAATATTACTAAATTTTTTTTCCTTTAATTCAATACTAAAAAAATTGTTTTTTCCCTCTTTTCTTAAGAACAATATGTTTTGAAATTTTCCTAAACCATTATGCCTATACACTCAAATGGATGAATATATAACAAAAAGGAGATAATAACTTCCATGCAAAACTCTTCAGGGTGGATGGCTTGGCACAGGCCACTGAAAAGTTGATCAGCAGTCGACTTAAAATCCAAGACTTGAAATCTGAATTAGATTCTGGGCAAGATTTAGGTTGGTTAGCTTTCGGTCAAGATCTAGTCAAAGAAAAAAAAAGAGGTTAATGTCTGAAAGTACAAATATTCAACTCTCCAAGTACTGAAGTACTGCACATAGATTAGATTAAAAAAAAAAATTCATCAGGATGGCAGCATATGAAAGCCCGAGTTAAATTAAAGAACTAGATTGTTCCATCATCCATCTCAATAGCTGTAAAGTGGAAGGACTCAAGATGGATGAGAGGTCAAGGAATCAAAATAATCCTACCGAGGCACATGGTTCTGGGCTAGAAATGCCTCAAGATGTGGCTTTCAAAGCACAACTCTCTCTCTCTCTCTCTTTTGGTTGGCTGCAGCCCTCATTCAATTAATGGAGGCTCCAATCATGCAATTGAGTGTGGGCTCTGCAATGAATACCAGCTGTGTGCGAAGAAAATTGAGGGTGTATGACTTTGTGTAGATTGGAGCCTTAATTTTGAGTCAGAGATGGTTGACAAATGGTATGCTTTTGGATCCGGGTCTTTGGCTGCAAGCATGCACTCATTAAAAATAGGTTTCCAGTACCATATTAAATCAAAGTTGGGCAAGCCCGAACCAGAAGGTCAAAGATGCGACCGGGTTTTCATGAGGCAATTTGACAAACCTTTGACTTAAAGTTGGCTGTTATCGATGCTCATCTTACCTTTAAATAGACTGAAACTTAAGATTATATATATATATATATAATTAGAAGATGTCAAAATTAAAGATATAATCTAGGTTAAATATATCAAAGATACTGATAAAAAATATTAGTTATAGAAGATGAAATTAAAGAAAGATAAAGAAATTATTTAATAAATCATTAATACAAAGTATATGAATAATTAGAGATGCTTTATTAGTTTCATTAAGAATAGAGTTATGGCGTGTATTTGTAGAATTAAGTTAAGTAAAAGAAGCCATAAAAAATTAAAAATAGGAAGAACTGTGAGATTTGATAAATTTTTCATCGAAGTTTGAAAATATTTAAGTAATACTGAAGTAATATGAATGATAAATTTATTTAATAATATTTTAGAAACTAAAAAGGTATCTAATGAATAGATAAAAACATCATAATACTAATTTATAAGAATAAAGAAGATATTCAAAACTACTTTAACTATTATGATATCAAGCTCATGAGTTATGATATAAAATTTTAAGAGAGAATAATTTAATACAGGTTGGAACATACTAAACTACTAGAGAATCAATTTAGTTTTATATCAAACAAGTCAAATATAGAAATTATTTTTCTTCTTAGAAAGTTAATGAAGAAGTACAAAGAAGAGATAAAATTTTATATAGTTTTTATTGATTTAAAAAAAATATATGATAAATTCTTTAGAAAAATCTTATGATGATGTTAAAAAGGAAAGAAGTAGTCATTAGATATATTAACATAATAAAAAATATTTATGATGGAATAGTTACTAATATGAGAACTATTGGTGATAATGTTAATAAATTTTCTATTACAATAGGTTTACGTCAGGGATTTGTTCTTACTCTTTATCATTTTTTCTTTAATTATAGATGAACTTACTAAATATATTATAAAGATATTTTATATTACATGTTATTTGTAGATGATATAGTAGCATTCGATGAAACTAACCTTGGAATTAACAGTAAATTAAAACTATGAAAAAATATATTAGAATCTAAAGGTTTTAAATTAAGTAAGATAATAACAAAATACATGGAATAAAAATTTTAGTATAAAAAATAGAGATATATAGATTAAATTTGAGGATCATAAAATTTTTAAAAATAATCATTTTAGATATTTAGGATTGATTAAGAATAATGTTATATATAGGATTAAAGCATGCTAGATGAAAACCCATCATATAAGAAAAACGGTTTTGACAAGTTGTTCAAGCTCTAAGTCTAACGCACACACATCATGGAAAATACTACACAAATGGAGTTATGCTTTATAATAGAAGAAAATACCTTGTGAAGGTTCACATCCTCTTTTTGAGTATAGCCCTTAGCCATCAATCATGCTTTAAACCTTGCTACCATAACCCCAAGTATCCCTTTCTTTTTTGTAGACCAATTTATATCCTACTACTATCTTCTCCTGAAGTAACTTGATAAGCTCTCAAGTATGATTCTTCTTAAAAGAATTAATCTTTTTATGCATAGCCACTATCCATTCAGCAGATTCGTTGCTATTCACTATTTTTTTACATGTGAAAGGTCAATTCTCCACACTTTTAACTGTATCAAGTACATAAGTAACTTTGTCTACATATTGTGTAGGCGATATGATCTATCTCCTTTCATACTTGTAGCAATGCTGTATTATTGTTGTTGAGATTTTTGCATCATGAGGAGTTTTATTTGTTTGCACCTTCACCTCGATCTGAGCTTGAAAATCTTGTGACTCTTTATTTAAAGCTTCTACATCAAGCTTCACCTTCTTGCTGACATCGCAGTCCTTTATTTAACTTTCAACAAATCCTTTCTTTTGGTTTACCATGGTAGATTCATCAAAAGTGCCATCTCTACTCATCATAAATTTGAATGACCTATGATTTTCAATATATAATAGTTTGTAACTGTTCATCCCAATGCATAACATAGGAATGCATACTTTTTTATCCTTGGCTCAAGTTTATCATCATTAACATGAACATATGTAGGACATCCAAATATTCTCAATCAAAAATAGTTAACTAGTTAATCGAACCATACTTTTTGAGGAATCTTCAAGTCAATGGCAGTCGATGGTGATCAATTCATCAAGTAACTTATTATATTTACTACTTCGATCCAGAAAGATTTCATAAATCCATAATTAGAGAGCACATAAGATGTTCTCTCTAAGAGTGTTCTATTCATCCATTCTACAACTCTGTTTTGCTATGGCTTCATCTATACAATGTGGTGCAAAGCTCATCAAATTCTCTTTTGTAAAATTTTAAGTCATTATCTAATTGCAATGTATTAATTTGTTGTCTGGCCTTCTTCTCCACTATAGCTTTCTACTGCTTGAATTGAGCAAATACCTCATCTTAATGCTTCAAGAAACACACCCACACCTTTCTTGAGTAGCCATTGATGAATGTTAGAAAGTAATCATATCTATTCAACAATGCATCAGGACTGCATCTCCAAAGGTCCGAGTGGATGTAGTCCATCCAACACACCCTTGGAACTATAAGCATTGATATTAAACTTCACCTAATTCTATTTTCCATATATATAGTGCTCATAGAAGTCCGATTCTTGGGTTTTTAACTCATCTAGTAGGTCTCTTTTGGGTAGCTTCAATATGCTCCTCTCATTCATATGCACTACTTGCATATGCCACAATCAAGTGACATTTAAGTTCAGTATCTCCAAACATGAAGAGATTGCAATAGTATCAGTGGTAGTAGTCTCAATCATATAATATAAGCCATTTACTAGTTTTTTCATAATTACCATGAGAGCACCTTTAGAAACCTTCATCACACCATTCTCAGCCATATATTTGTATCCTTAAGAATTAAGTATGCTTAAAAAAAATAGGTTCTTCATCAACTCTGAGACATACCAAGCCTTCAAAAACCTCATAATACCATCAAATATCTTAATACATATTTTTACAGTCTCAACAACATTTGTAATTTTATTATCACCCAATAGAACATTTCCCAATTTTGAATGATACATGAAAAAACAACTTTTATCAGGGTCATATGGAAAGAATAATCTAAGTCAAGAATCCACTACTTTCTAGAGTTACTGGCGCTTATTAAGAGTATCTCACTTTTTATATCATCAAAGTTCTTAGAAGTATTCTCTTTAGATACACTTCCTCTATTTTAGAGGTATTTTCTTTCTTTATCACCCTTTTCTTTCCTTTCCTCTTCGGATAGCTCTTTCTCAATTGCCCATCTCATGACAAGAATGAAAATGAAGCTTCCAGTATTTCACTTAGATCTTAATTTACTTCTCTCGCTTGAACCCTTGCCCTTGCTTTTGCCTTTTACAACCTATCCTTCTCCTTAGTTCTCCTTATAATTAGTAGACACCTTTCTCTTTAGCTCCTTAGATTATAGGGCATCTTTTATGTCATTGATTGAAAAACTCTCTCTCACATACAACAACTTATCAACAAAGTCCTCATACGAGGGTGGCGGTGAGAATAAAAGAATTAAAGCTTAATCTTTATCTTATATCTTGATTACAACATTTTTTAAGGTTTGATCTTTATCTTCTATCTTGATTACAATGTTTTTCAAATCAAAAATGATCATATTAAATTCATCAATGTGGTTTTTTAATTATGTATTTTCTTTCATTATTAGGTGGTAAAGTCTATATTTCAAGGACAACTAGTTTGTAAGAGATTTTGTTATATATTGCATGCCTTTGGCATTAGCTTATTCTTCTTTCATTCGAACATATTATCTAATATTTCTTTTACCTTCGAGCGCCTTTCACAGCTCTTGTTGCACCAAAAGGGTCAAAAGCTTGATTTACCAAATGCTAAAATCATTAGCTTCATTAAATTTATCAATTTGAAACTTCATTATCGACATTGTGAATATCTTCTTGTAATCAACCTCCTGGCGACTTGATACTATTTGCTCAATCCACCAGCGCAGCATAGGATAGGCTTGATCAAAATAGAGGAAATTCTCTAATAATAATGGAGTGTGACTTTAAAGATAAAGAAAGCCTCTAATAATTTCTTAAAGTAAATCTTCAATAAGTAAAAAAAGCCTTTGATGTTTATCTAGAGTAGGACTTCAATAAGTAGAAGAAACCTTTATGATCATCTGGAGCAGTGCTTCAATAAGTAGAGAAAAAGCCTCTGATAACCATCTAAGGCGGGGCTCCAATAAACATAGAAATTGTTTGGTAATCATTAGGATAAGGCTTCAAAAATAGAATAGAACTCCAAAAACAAAGGAAGCCTTTGAAAAAAATCAACAAGATCAAAGCTCCACATTAACATATAGAGAAAATTCTCTGTACTCCTGAAGTAAGGCTTCACTTTTACTATCGTGCTAAAATACTTCACCTAAAAGAATTTTGAAATAACTTACTATCGCACTAAAATACTTCACCTAAAAGAATATTGAAATGGTTATTTCAAAATCATTTCAGGGTTATCTCAAACTAGAATAACCGCCTCCTTTTCAAAAACAAGATTTTTTTCCTTTTCTTTTCTTTTTCTCCTTTCTTTTTCTTTTCTTCTCCTTCTTCCTCACTCACGACCAATAACGAGTTACCTCGCCGAGCTCTCTCCTACACAACCACAGCCAATTGCTACTCTTTTCTTCAATGGTGATGGGAATCATGATAGCTATCTCCATCGCACAGTCCGAAAAGAGATCAATCAGCTAGATCTTGGTCAAATTCGGTTTTACTATCATTCCTCTTCATCAATGATAATTGCGTCAATAGCAGCACCTCACTGCACTTGTTCAATCGCAACTCGCTAGGGGATTCGATCTCCCTTCTTCATCCTGGTCACCTCAAGCCAATGAAACCATCTCCCTCTTCACCACTTGTCCTCTTTCTTGGTTCTTCATCACCAAACAATGCTGATTGACTACTCTTTCGACATTGAGTAGGAAACTCCAGTGTCACCTGCTAGCCGAGGTCTCATCGGCCTAGTTCTACCTCTAACCAAAGGAATTAGCGATGGGAATTTATCACCCACAATAAAGAATAGCAGCATGCCAAGATGCATTCTATTTTAAGGTTGATGCTGCTCCAAGATTGGTGTGGCCTTACGGAGCTTTAAGATCTGCATTACTTCAAGATTCATGCAGAAACTCCTTAAGATCAAAATCCTCTACATGCCTTTAATAACTTTGCTCTAATACCACTTGTTGCAATGTGCAGAGGGATAACAGATGTACAACCAAAAGAGAAAGAGAAAATATAGAGAAAAAAAGACATCAGAACTTAATGCAATTCGACCTAAGAACCTACGTTCATACATGCAAAGAATAGAATAATTTATTAATGGATAAAAGTAAAATACTTCACCCTCTTACACCCAATGGAACCTCTTTCTAAATTTAATGGATGAGATATCCTAGAGCCAAAGTGACATATATTTATATAAAGGAGGAATTTACAGAGTTTTACATGGACTAGAATATATTTATTCTCTACATCATATTAGGCTCCATATTCATGCAGGACTTATATACCTCAAGTCAAACTCTAATAAATTATTAAAAAAATAAAACCAAGAGGTAGACTTTTAATTGGAGAAAGAGGAGGGGGGGGGGAGAGGGGAGGAGAATGGGTGATTATTGGAAATAAGCTCCTATGCAATATCAGTTGTTGTGAGTGTGAAGAGAACATCCAGACAAACCACCCATTTCTTAACCACCAAACCAACTAGAAAAGTAGTAAAATAGGAATTTTAGCAACAACCACTGATGTGGTTGGTAGCGCCACATAGGCAATAATGGCAGACCTGACTGACGACAGAACTTAGGATAGGCGGCCCTGCTCTTCAGTGGTGGCCCCGCTCTTCAGTGGCGGCCCCGTTTCTCCAAGATGGCCCTCGGCGGCTCCGTCTCTCCAAGAAGGCCCCGCTTTTCAACGGTGGCCCCGTCTCTCCAACGCAGCCCTGCTTCTTTAAGGCGGCCTCGCGCTTCAGCGGTAGCCCCGTTTCTCCAAAGTGGCCCTCGATGGCCCCATCTCTTCAAGACGGCCCCGCTCTTCAGTAGCGGCCCCGTCTCTCCAAGGCAGCCCTCGACGGCCCCACCTCTTCAACAGCGGCCACATCTCTCCAAGGTGGCCCTCGATGGCCCCACCTCTCCAAGGCGGCCCCGTTTCTTCAAGGCAGCCCTCAGCGGCCCAGTCTCTTCAAGATGGCTCTGTTCTTCAGTGGCGGCCCCGCTTTCAGCAGCAGCCCCATCTCTTCAAAATCGTCCCCAATACTGGCCACGACACCAACCTCTATGTCAGCTTTCAAATAGACTATGGTACCTACGTGGCCCTTCGCATTGGCTAGCCGCGCCCGATGGAATCAGGCCTACCTACCACCTATCCCGCATGCTCGATGGGACCAGGCCCATCAACCAACTGGCCCGCGTATCCAATAAAATCAGGCCCACCAACCGTCTCTAAACTCACGTAATCATCATGAGTTTAGCAAACATTTTCTTCCGCGAAACTTCACGTGGTTGATCCTCAGACTGAAACCAAGGGTCCATAAAGGGTAAGAAGAATCCTTAATGAGGTAAGGCTTTTCCACACATTGAAGCCATTCTAAGGATATTCTGATTGCACTCTTAGCACTCAGGAAACCTTTTGGTTCTCGGAGCCTTTCTTTCCGAGCTTTCTCAAGCTCATGGCTGTGACTTCGGTCACTAACTTGTTCATCGGAGGGTCCCCGTTGGAGCTACCTTCGGTCCTAGGACTTTTTGCAGGTTCGAGCTTCATCACAACTTCACAGAGCCTTCTGACGATCATTGCCAGTGATCGGACATCATCAGATTGGTGCGCCAAGTAGAGGGAGAGAACAGAGCTCTATAATACCTAACCACAAGCTTTCTTCTCCTTTACAACAACAATGGTGGTGACACGAGCTTGAGATGCCTCCATCAGTCATACTGGGGGACATCTTCAACCGATAGAGCAGCGGCCAAAGGCTAACCCTCCCACTGCTAACCCTTCGGTTACTCCTGCACCACCAGCTGCAGCCACCCAATTGGACCAACTGGTCGCACTCACTCAGCAAGTTCAAAACTTGATGGCAATGGTACATGGACTGCAGGAGCAGCATTCTGTGGCCACTCAATACCAGCCCAGGCCTCCTCCATCACTTGCGATAGATGCATCGCCCAGTCAACAATCTTCTCGAGGGAGACCTCCTCACCGAGAGACTCGCAACCATCATGCCTTGCCTAGAGGATGCCACCGGGAGACCCTCAAGAGGTCACATTCTTTCATCCGTAGCTCAAGTGACTCCTCAGAGCGATGGCACCGAGAAGAGACCAGGCAGAGGCATCACTACCTACACTCTTTCACTACCCACGCTCTTCCCCTTCTTCTTCTTCATCTTCCGAGTCATCAAGGAAGATGTCAACTATCAACTACCGAGCGAAGAAGCACTTTGATGAGTACAATCAACGGTTGGAGGAACTCAGTAGAAAAATTAATAACCAGCCGGAGGAGGACTACGACACCCATCCTTCCTACTTCCGACATATTCTGGAGGAGCCCGTTCCCTCCAGATTTTGTCTTCCTTAGCTGAATATATACGATGGTACAATGGATCCACTTGACCACCTCGAGAGCTATAAAGCTCTCATGCAAGTCCAAAGGGCTACCGATGCCCTCTTGTGCAAGGCCTTTCTGGCTACATTACATAAGGACGCCCATGCTTGGCACTCTCGCCTGTCCCCACACAGCATCAATTCTTTTCGACAACTGGAGAGGGCCTTTCTGGCTCACTTCGATGCATGTTGAAGGGTCCCTCAGGTAGAAGACAGTCTTTTCGCCGTCCGACAGAAGGAGGGAGAGTACCTTAGAGACTTCGTGGCGCACTTCAAAATGGTGGCCCTCGAAGTCTACCACTTAGATGATGCAGTTGCCACTTTGGCATTGAAACGGGGACTTCGTCCTTCCCATTTCACCTTCTCTCTGGACAAGAAGCCATCCAACTCTTATCCGACCTTTTGCTTCACACACAGAAATATATTCATGCTGACGAGGCCGACTCCACTCGCCAGGAGTTCGAGGGAGGTTTCAGCCGAAGGTCTGCCCGCGTTGAGCCAAGCAGACCCTCCCTATTCAAGAAGCCCGAGCCACCTCGCCGATCGAATGATCGCCGTCGAAGCCTAGCCCCCAGGGAGAGCAAGCTCACCCCTCTTCTCGTCCATCGCTCTCACATTCTCATGAAGATCGAGGGTGAGCCATACTTCCAACATCCTTCGCCAATGAAGAAGGGAGGTTCCTGTGACAAGAGCCACTACTGTCATTTCCACCAGGACTACAACCACAACACCGAGAATGTTACAACTTGAAGCGCACCATCGAGGAACTCATCCAGTGGGGTTATCTTGGAAAATATGTCCAAAAGGGACCCCCAACAGTTTCGACGCTCATGGGCCCTCCGCCTGCTTAGACCAGCGCCGATAACACCCCGACAAAGAAGACAGTGAGAATGGTCTCTTGGCGAGTGGGCTCTTCATTTAAGCAGCCAAGGGGTGATGAGGGCTTAGGTGATGTAATTTCTCTTCCCGAAAGGGAGTTAGCTAGAGTTGAAAATGTAAACAATGATGGCATCATTATTTCAATGATGATTGATAAACATCCTGTAAAATGACTCCTAGTTGACGGTTGATGACGCCAAGTTACCTTCTTCAAGCGTCGAGAAAGACGGGCATCCTTCTCTCCGGACTCCTACAAGAAAAGTTCTCGGAGATCGGATGCTCCGGTGGGGACCCTCTGACGCTCAAGTTAGTCACTTGGGATCAGACGAGAACTGCTCAGCAGAAAGGAGCTGAAACAGTTAGGGTTTTAGCTAGTAGGAAGAAAACTAGAAAACCAGATTTCAAGGATCCTACTCACAGCGCGGATGCATGCTTTTATACCTGTCCGAATGTCCCATCCTTCCGTTTCGGAAGATTGTTGTCGTACCGTCACTGTGCGCGCCAGAGGCGCCCTGCGTTACTTGTCAATATGGCTTTATAGGTGTCCAGCAGCCACGATTGCATTCGGTGCGCACCGTTGCTTGACATGACTGCGCACAGTTGCAAGTGGTAGCAAATCGTACTCCGTAACGGGGTATGGTCATGCACAGTGACAAATGCAATGCACCATACTCCGTTATGAGGTATGGCTGCAAGCAGCCACGGGCGCACGGTGGGCCGTGTGGGTGCGCCAGGTGGTCCGAAGTTGTCGTTTGGTTTCAAAGGCCGGTTCACGTACTAACGTCGCTCCCGCACCCTGAGACCAGAGGGGGTCTCGGGGGTGAGATGACGTTTGTGCACCCCGAGACCGGAGGGGGGTCTCGGGGTTGAGATGCAGTGGCCTCACCCCGAGACCGAAGGGGTCTTAGAGGTGAGATGATGCTTGTGCACCCCAAAATCGGAGGGGGATCTCGGGGTTGAGATGCAGTGACCTCACCCCGAGACTGAAGGGGGTCTCGGGGGTGAGATGATGCTTATGCACCCCGAGACCGGAGGGAGTCTCGAGGTTGAGATGCAGGGACCTCACCCCGAGACCGGAGGGGGTCTTGGGGGTGAGATGATGCTTGTGCACCCCAAGACCGGAGGGGGTCTCGGGGTTGAGATGCAGTGACCTCACCCCAAGACCGGAGGGGGGTCTCGGGGGTGAGATGATTCTTGGGCACCCCGAGACCGAAGGGAGGTCTTGGGGGCGAGATGATGCTTGTGCACCCCAAGACCGAAGGGGGGTCTTGGGGTGAGATGATGCTTGTGCACCCCGAGACCGGAGGGGGTCTCGGGGTTGAGATGCAGTGACCTCACCCCGAGACCGGAGGGGGTCTCGGGGTTGAGATGATGCTTGTGCATCCCGAGACCAGAGGGGGTCTCGGGGTTGAGGTGCTCAGGGTTTTACTGGATGTTCGGCAGAGCTAAGGGTTGAATGATCCCGTGGAGACGGAGTCCTCCAGGCGAACGCTTGGTGAAACCAACACTGATATCGGATAAGGAGGTTCCGGGGTTAGGGAGGACCTCCGTTAGCTACTGTTACCATTTATTCTAACGGTGCTGGATCATCCACATCATATGCCCCCTCACCCTTGAGACGAAGTGGGCCCCACTGGCAAGGTGAAAGGGTGCTACCTCCCACGTGGCTGATCCCTGTCTACATCTCTATGCGGACGACATGGGGAATGTGAAAAGGCGGCCGCGGCTGCAGAGAGAGTAGGGTCAACCGAGAATAAGGCAAGGGCAGCGGAGGAAAGGCAATGGCAGCGGAGGAAAAGGCAACGGCAGCGGAGGAAAAGGAAAGGGCCACGGAGGAAAAGGCATGGGCAACTGAGGAGAGGGCAAACCAAGCCGAGGAGGAGGTGAGCTGCGCCCAAGAGGCCGAGAGGGCTGCAGCGGCAGCCCTCGCCGCGAAGGAAGGAGCTCAGGCCATTGAGGTGGAAGCCGCCGTTGTGGCCAGGACCGTCGGAATCATAGAAGAATACAAAGCATCCGAGCGCTTTGCAGATGACCTGGCAGAAGCCTTGACAGCGATGTTTCTTCAAGGGTTCCAGCAAGGGAAGGAGAAGATTGCTAGGGACTTGAGCTTTCTCCAAGCCCTGAAAGTCGAACCGGATCACTTTTCGGATTCGGCCCCCTCCGATGATGAGCCCGCGCTGGCTGAACTGTGAGCCCCTTGTATTTTTTATTTTTACAAGTCCGACTATGTCGGCGTTTTGTAATCACTTCAAATTAATAAAATATCTTTTTCCTCCAAGATAAATTATCTATCTGCGACCCTTATCCCAAATTCATTGGTTGATGATGCGCGACCTCTCAGTCCTATTAGTGCCAGGGGATAACTGAGTTCATGCGTGAATTACTCCGTCTTAGCCATCTAGGACCGAACCTCGGGGCCAGGAAGGATAGGCTTCCTGGGGTTGAAGCACCGGACTTTAGAGGTTAAAGTAGGCGGGTTCCTAAGGACCGATGGCACACCGCTCTGCCTTGGGTATGGCTGACCTTGTGCATGGCTGGCATACGGCTTTAGGTGCAGACGGGGGTCAAACTTTATGCCTGGCTGGTCCAGGGTTTTAGGTGCCGATGGGGGTCGGACTTTATGCCTGGCTGGTTCAGGGCTTTAGGTGCCGACGAAGGTCGAACATTATGCCTGGCTAGTCCAGGGCTTTAGGTGCCGACGGGGGTCGGGCTTTATGCCTAGCTGGTCTAGGGTTTTAGGTGCCGATGGGGGTCGGGCTTTATGCCTGGCTGGCCCAGGGCTTTAGGTGCCGACGGGGGTCGGGCTTTATGCCTGGCTAGCCCAGGGCTTTAGGTGCTAACGAGGGTCGGTCTTTATGCCTGGCTGGTCTAGGGCTTTAGGTGCCGACGGGTGTTGGGCTTTATGCCTGGCTGGTCCAGGGCTTTAGATGCCGACGGGGTTAGGCTTTATGCCTGGCTGGTCCAGGGCTTAGGTGCCGATGGGTGTCGGGCTTCATGCCTGGCTAGCCCAGGGCCTTAGGTGCCGACGGGTGTTGGGCTTCACGCATGGCTGGCCCAGGGCTTTAGGTGACGATGGATGTCGGGATTCATGCCTGGCTGGTCCAGGGCTTTAGGTGCCGACAGGTGTCGGGCTTTTTGCCTGGCTGGTCCAGGGCTTTAGGTGTCGATGGGTGTCGGGCTTCATGCCTGGCTGGCCCAGGGCTTTAGGTGCTGATGGGTGTCGGGCTTCATGCCTGGCTGGTCCAGGGCTTTAGGTAACAATGGGGGTCGGCTTTATGCCTGACTGGTCCAGGGCTTTAGGTGCCAATGGGGGTCGGGCTTTATGCACGGCTGGTTCAGGGCTTTAGGTGCCGACGGATGTCAGGCTTCATGCCTGGCTGGCCTAGGGCTTTAGGTGCTAACGGGTGTCGGACTTTATGCCTGGCTAGCCCAGGGTTTAGGTGCCGACGGGTGTCGGGCTTTATGTGCCGACAGGGGTCGGTCTTTATGCCTGGCTGGTCCAGGGCTTTAGGTGCCGACGGATGTCGAGCTTTATGCCTGACTGGTCCAGGGCTTTAGGTGCCGACGAGGGTCAGACTTTATGCCTGGCTGGTCCAGGGCTTTAGGTGCCGACGGGGGTCGGGCTTTATGCCTGGCTAGTCCATGGCTTTAGGTGCCGACGGGGGTCGAGCTTTATGCCTGGCTGGCCCAGGGCTTTAGGTGCCGATGGGTGTCGGGCTTCATGCCTGGCTGGCCCAGGGCTTTAGGTGCCGACGGGTGTCGGGCTTCATGCCTGGCTGGTCCAGGGCTTTAGGTGCCGACGGGTGTTGGGCTTATGCCTTGCTGGTCCAGGGCTTTAGGTGCCGACGGGTGTCGAGCTTTATGCCTGGCTGGTCCAGGGCTTTAGGTGTCGACGGGGGTCGGACTTTATGCCTGGCTGGTCCAGGGCTTTAGGTGCCGACGGGTGTCGGGCTTCATGCCTGGCTGGCCCAGGGCTTTAGGTGCCGATGGGTGTCGGGCTTCATGCCTGGCTGGCCCCGGGCTTTAGGTGCCGACGGGTGTCGGCTTCATGCCTGGCTGGCCCAGGGCTTTAAGTGTTGATGGGTGTCGAGCTTCATGCCTGGCTGGTCCAGGGCTTTAGGTGCCGACGGGGGTCGGGCTTTATGCATGGCTGGTTCAGGGCTTTAGGTGAAAGAACTCATGAGCTAAAATTGAAATTTGTTAATATGGAATGAGGGGCGAAGGCCCAAAAGAATATAGGCACGGTATTTAATGTGAAAGGAGAGATGCGCTACTGATAATACCGATGAAGGTTGTCTGCATTCCACGTCCGAGGAAGTGGCTTCCCATCAAGCTCTTCAATCTTGTAAGCTCCGTGACGGAGTGTCTCGGCGATCTGATAGGGTCCTTCCCAATTCGGGGCTAGCTTGCCCCCTCCGCCGGCTTTGAGACTTTAGCCCGTCGGAGGACCAGGTCTCCCGGCAAGAAAGTCTTGGGACGTACGTGGGCGTTGTAGTATCTGGTAGCTCGTTGTCGATAGACCGCCATCCGTAACCGCGATCAGTCCTGCACCTCCTTCACCAGGTCAAGGTTGGCCCACAGCCGGTCCGAGTTATCTTTCTCATCATACGACTCTATCCAAGGACTCGGGGAGCCTATCTCCACTGGGATAACAGCTTCGGACCCAAAAACCAGGCTAAACGGAGTCTCTCCGGTAGGGGCTCGTGGTGTTGTATGGTAGGCCCACAGCACATTGTGAAGCTCCTCCATCCATCGCCCTTTGCAATCATCCAGCCGGGTTCTCAATCCTTGGAGAATGATGCGATTGGTCACTTCGGCTGCACCATTAGTCTGGGGGTGTCCGATGGAAGTGAACCTCTGGCGGATGCCAAGTTCGGCGCAGAACTTCCGAAAAGGTGCGTTATCAAACTGCCGATCATTGTCAGTGACTAAGGTATGGGGTAGCCCGAATCGGCATATGATGGACTTCCAAAAGAATGATCTCACCTTGTTTTCAGTATTTTAGCAAGGGCTTCAGCTTCAATCCACTTGGTGAAGTGATCAACAACAACCAGGAGGAACTTGCGCTGTCCGAAGGCCGGAGGGAATGGTCCCAAGATATCCATACCCCACTAAGCGAATGGCCAAGGTGCCCCCAAATGGGTCAACTGAGACGCCGGCTATCGCTGAATATTGGCGTGGCGCTGGCAGCTATCACATTTCTTTACAAGCTCGGTCGCATCTTCCTTCATGGTGAGCCAGTAATATCCCTGTCGTAAGGCCTTGTAGGCTAGGGCTCTGCCCCCCATATGACTTCCACAAATGCCTTCGTGGATCTCCCACAAGATGTAATCTGCTTCAGCTGGCCCTATGCACTTGAGGACCGGGTATGAAAATGACCTTCATAGAGCCTCCCATCCATTATCAGGAACCTTGGAGCCCGCCGCTTGAGTAATCTAGCTTCTGCGGGGTATTCAGGGAGAGTGTCGTCAGTCAAATATCGTACATAGACGTCCATCCAAGAGGGCCCCTGCTCAACTGGCAACGCTTCTTCTGCCACTTCAATGCTTGGGGCCTGCAGGTACTCCACATACGTTCTTCCCAGGGTCCCGTCGACCGAGGTGGCTAGTCGGGACAATGCATCAGCCCTACGTTCTCTGCCCGGGGAATGTAGCTGACATGAAAGTAGGAGAACCGAGAGGCCTGGGACCGCACCTTGCTTAAGTAGTGTGACATGGTTAGGTCTCTGGCCTCATACTCCCCAGCAACCTGCCCGGAGACAAGCTGGGAATCTTGAAGGCTCTCATATGCTCCGCTCCAAGCTCCTTGGCCAGTTTCATCCCTGCCAGCAGGGCTTCATACTCCGCCTGGTTATTGGTAGCTGAGAACAGGAACCGGAGGGCATACTCTACTACCTCCCCCTCGGGGCTTGCGAGGAAGTCCAGCTCCGCTTCCTTAAGAGTTAGCCGCCCCATCCACATGTAGGATCCACTCTTCTCCTTCTGCTCCCCCTGCCGGGGGTGGCTCCATGCACACCTCCGGATGCAACTCTTCATGGCCCTCCTCAGTCCAGGTACACTCGACCAAAAAATCAGCTAATACTTGGGACTTCATGGCAGACCTTGGCCGGATGGACAAATCAAACTCGCTCAGCTTAACGGCCCACTTGGCTAACCGTCCCAAGGTGTCAAGACGGGATAGAATAGTTCGGAGAGGTTGGTCCGTAAGCACCACGATGGGGTGAGCTTGAAATAGGGTCGGAAGCGCTGTGCAGAGACCACCAAGGCAAGATGATCTTCTCAGTTCTGGTGTATCTGGTCTCAGCATCATGAAGTACCTTACTGGTGTAATAGACTGGCCTCTGCATTCCCTCAGCATCCATACGTACAAGCACAGAGCTGACGGCCTTGGGGGAGGCTGCCAGATACAGAAGAAGCTCCTCCCCGCTCCTTGGCTTAGATAGTAACGGGGGAGTGGATAGAAATTGCTTCAACTCCTTGAAGGCATCCTGGCACTCTTTTGTCCATTCGAAACCGTTAACCTTGCACAATGCCTTGAAGAAGGGCAAGCATCTCTCCGTTGATCTTGACATGAAGCGACTCAGGGATGCCACCCTCCCGGTCAAGCGCTGCACCTCTTTTTTGTTAGCAGGAGGCCTCATATCCAGATGGCCCGGATCTTGTCAGGATTGGCTTCGATCCCGCGCTGAGTCACCATGAAGCCCAAGAACTTGCCCGCTGCAACCCTGAAGGCACACTTGTGGGGTTTCAGCCTCATCTGATATTGGCGCAGGTTGCTGAAGGTTTCCACAAGATCAACGATGTGGTCAGCCGCATGGGCGCTCTTGGTCAACATGTCATCCACATACATCTCCATGTTGTGCCCAATCTGGCCCTCAAAGACTTTATTCATCAACCTCTGATAAGTTTCCCCGGCATTCTTCAACCCAAACGGCATCACTTTGTAGCAGTAAATTCCTTTTTCGGTGACAAAGGAAGTGGCCTCTTCATCAGCTGGGTCCATCTTATTTGGTTGTACCCCAAAAATGCATCCATGAAGCTAAAGGCCTCGTGCCCGGACGTAGCATCCACTAGCTGATCATTCCGGGGCAGCGGGAAGCTATCATTGGGGCACGTCTTGTTGAGATCGGTGAAGTCCACGTACATCCTCCAGCTCCCACTGGCCTTACGCATCATCACGACATTCATCAACCAGTCGGGGTAGTGCACTTCACGGATATAACCGGTCGCCAAGAGCTTTCGCACCTCTTCATCCACAGCCTTCTGTCTATCTGAGGCAAAACTTCTCTTCTTTTATCGAATGGGTCGGCACTCAGGCTTGATGTTGAGCCGATGGGTGATCACCTCTTAGGGATGCCCGGCATGTCCGATGCCGACCAGGCGAAGATGTCATCGTTGGCTCGTACGAAAGTGAGGAGCTGATCGCCGGCCTCCTCTGGGAGCAAAGCTCTGATGTGGATCATTCTTGCCGGGTCCTTCCCGAGAGGGAAGGCCAGTAGACGCTCAGCCGGTTCTCCTCTCCTCTCCATGTCCCGGGGGTCCAACACCTCTGGCGCGGGCGCAAGCACCACCTCCTGCGGACCTGGAGACATGTGGCAGCAAAGTGGGGGCGGGTTCTGCTCCCCCCACATCTCCCCGACCCCTCCTTTGGTGGGAAACCTCACAAGGAGCCTCTTAGTAGAGATGACGGCGTCCAAGAGGTTGAGTCTGGGCCTTCCGAGGATAGCGTTGTAGGCAAGGGGCACCCGGACCACTAGGAAGCTCATGAGGACCATGCTTTGGTGCGGGGCCGTGCCAGCCGTAACAGGAAGGGTGATCTCCCCTTCAACTTGCACGGAGTCTCCTGTGAACCCCATCAAGGGCATGGCGATAGGTCGGAGCAGGTCAGATGATAAACTCATGCGAACAAAAGTATCGTAATTCAAAACGTTCACCGAGCTTCCGCTATCGACCAAAATTCTTTTTACAGGGTGTTTGGCTATTGTCATGGACACGACGATACTATCATTATTTTTATTAACTACCCCCTCTAAGTTCCTTTTAGAAAAAGGGATTACCGAGTCTAACTCCCCCTCCTCCCTCGGCCTTTAGGCGGTCCACCTGCCCCACAGGAAATCATTACCACCGTCTTCTCAGTTGGAGCATTGTCGATCATCGGCGGCGGGGGCGCTGACAGGCCAGGAGCTCCTGTGTTGTTCCTCTGGACGAACTTTCCTAGGTGGCCTCATTGGATAAGGTCTTCTATAGCCTTCTTCAGCTGATGACAGTCGTCAGTGTCATGGTCGTGATCCCGATGATAACGATAGTAGAGGTTCTTATTGCGAGGGATCTTCGGGTTTATTGGAGGAGGGCGCTGAAGATAAGGCTCCCCTTCAATCTCGAGCAAGATCTGCGATATCAGGGCGAGCTGTGGGGTGTAGGATCCATCTCTTGGTGCAGGGGCTCAGGGATGGTTGTCTAGCCGGTGAGGAGGCTCAGGTCTTCTGGGGCAAGCTTTGACAGGTTCTGGTCGGGCTGGTTTCTTGGAGATGCTCCCACTAGCCTCGCGTCGGGAGGAGTCGGCCTCGTTAGCCCGAATGTATTTCTGGGCCCGGGTCAAGAGCTCGGCGTAGGAGCCGGGCGGCTTCTTATCAAGGGAGTACGCAAAGCGAGATGGGCGAAGCCCTCGCTTCAAGGCCAAAGTGGCCACTTAGTCTTCAAGATTGTAAACTTCCAGGGCAACCTCCTTGAACCGTGCGACGTAGTCCCGAAGGGACTCGCCACCCTTTTGCTGGACGGAGAAGAGGCTATCGGCTACCCTTGGAATCTTCCTGCAGGCATCAAAGTGGGCCAGGAAGGCCCTCTCCAGCTGACGGAAGGAATCGATACTTCGCGGCGGCAAGCGGGAATACCGCGGCAAGCGGGAATACCAGGCTCGGGCAGCTTTCTTCAAGGTGGTTAGGAAAGCAATGCACATGAGCGAATCGGTTACCCCCTGGACCTGCATAAGAACCTTGTAACTCTCCAGGTGGTCCAGGGGGTCCGTGGTCCCGTCATAAGGGTCCAACTAAGGAAGGCGAAATCGAGTGGAGATAGGCTCCTTCATAATGCGGTGAGACAGCGGTGGGCGGCTATCATAGTCCATCTCTAGATGGTTGGCAATCCGGCGGCTGAGCTCTTCCAACCGCTGGTTGTACTCATCAAGTCTTCGCTCCGTCCGGCGGGCTACCCCGCCATCGAAGGATCCCTCCCTCGAAGAGTCTGAGGAAGAGGAGAGGCGACGGGGAGGCCGACGAGGACGCTCCGCCTCCTTCTCACGTCGTCTCTTGGGGACGCGCTGACGCGGCAAGAGGGTGAGCGGGGCCACTTTGAGGCCTCGCGGCGGTGAGGCTTAGATGAAGTGCGGCGAGGGCAGGCTTCTCGGGCAGGAGACCTCCTCCGAATTGAGTGCTGACTGGGCTAAGGGACTCCTGGCACCGACGGAAGGGGTTCTGGTTGCCGTGCAATCACCGCCTGATGTTGCAGGCCTTGGACCATGGTGGCCAAGGATTGAACTTGCGTGGCGAGAGCAGCAAACCGATCTTCCTAAAACTACTGTACCAGTGCTGGTGCAGGTGCATCGGTTGGAGGGGCTGAGGGGCCAGCTGCGGGCTAATCAGCCCTTCGACGCTGCCCCCCAGCGTGACTGACGGTGGCCTCTCGTGCATGAGTCGTCACCATTGTTTAAGAGCTTGAGGAGGAAGAAGAAGTCAATAACATGTTTGAGGCTAATCTTTTCTTCAATCCCTCCTTCCTGGCACGCCAATCTGATGACGCCAAGTCACCTTCTTCAAGCGTCGGAAAAGACGGACATCCTTCTCTTCGGACTCCTGCAAGAAAAGTCCCCGGAGACCGGATGATCCGATGGGGACCCTCCAATGCTCAAGTCAGTCACTTGGGATCAGACGAGAACTGCTCAGCAGAAGGGAGCTGAAACAGTTAGGGTTTTAGCTACTAGGAAGAAAATTAGAAAACCAGAGTTCAAGGATCCTACTCACAGTGTTGATGCGTGCTTTTATACCTGTTCGAATGTCCCATCCTTCCGTTCCAGAAGATTGTTGTCGTACCGTCACTGTGCTCGCCAGAGGCACCCTGCGTTACCTATCAATATGGCTTTACAGGTGTCCAGCAGCCACGGTTGCATTCGGTGCGCGCTGTTGCTTGACATGACCGCGCACAGTTGCAAGTGGTAGCGAATCGTACTCCGTAACGGGGCATGGTCATGCATAGTGACACATGCAATGCACCATACGTCATTATGAGGTATGGCCGCAAGCAGCCACGGGCGCACGGCGGGCCGCGTGGGTGCACCAGGTGGCCCGAAGTTGTCGTTTGGTTCAAAGGCCGGTTCATGTACTGAACGTTGCTCCCGTACCCTGAGACCGAAGGGGGTCTCGGGGGTGAGATGACGTTTGTGCAGCCCGAGATCGGAGGGGGGTCTCAGGGTTGAGATGCAGTGGCCTCACCCCGAGACCGAAGGGGGTCTCGGGGGTGAGATGATGCTTTTGCACCCCGAGACCGGAGGGGGGTCTCGGGGTTGAGATGCAGTGACCTCACCCCGAGACAGGAGGGGGTCTCGGGGGTGAGATGATGCTTGTGCACCCCAAGACCGGAAGGGGGGTCTCGGGGTTGAGGTGCTCGGGGTCTTACCGGATGTTCGGCAGAGCTAAGGGTTGAATGACCCCATGGAGACGGAGTCCTCCAGGCGAATGCTTGGCGAAACCAATACTGATGTTGGATAAGGAGGTTTCGGGGTTAGGGGAGGACCTCCGTTAGCTATTGTTACCATTTATTCTAATGGCGCTGGATCAGCCACATCAACAGTAGAAGCTCAGCTGACATCATTACCTATGACGCCTTTGTTCGAATGAATTTGTCTCTTGACTCCCTCCAACTAGTGGTGGCACCCTTAGGTGGAAGAACCCCCGATGGTGCAGCAGGATGCTGAGTCCCATGACATGGAAGAAACCTGGATCCTCCACATAGACGATGCCTCAAACTCCCAAGGAAGTTGGGCCGGTCTCATTCTTGCGAGTCCGGAGGGCGAGAAGGTAGAATACGCCCTTCGACTCCTCTTCAAAGCTATCAATAACCAGGCTGCGTACGAAGCCATGTTGGCCAGGGTGAGCCTCGCCCAGAAGCTTGGGATCAAACACCTCAGGACCTTCACTGACTCCCAATTCACCTCCGGACAAATCAACGGAGAGTACAAGGTGTGGGATCCTGTTATGTCCTGATACCTAGAAAATGTCTGATTCCTAGTCTCCTCACTTACATACTTCAATATCAACTACATCCCTCAGAACGAGAATGCCAAGGCCGATGCCCTATCCTGTCTGGCCATCTCAGCGGATAACGTCCTGGGGAGCACATACATCAAACACTTGGAAAAGCCCAGCATTGAAGGCAAAGAGGAAGTCCTCCCGATTGCGTAGGAGTTGGCAATAATGGATGCTTACATTCGCTACCTCACCGATGGCACCCTCCCTTCTAGCCGCGAGGAGGCTACACTACTCAAATGGAGAGCCTCCAAGTTTACCTTGCTAGACGGGTGACTATATAGAAGGTCATTCTCTTACCCCCTCCTCAAGTGTGTCGGTCCTGCAGACGCCGATTACATCCTTAGAGAAATACATGGAGGCATCTGCGGAGATCACCTAGGGGGCATGTCACTAGCTCAGAAAGCCCTCCGACAAGGATACTACTAGCTAACCATGAGGAAGGATGCGGCCGAGCTAGTTTGGAAGTGTGATGGCTGTCAGCAGCATGCACACATCCAGTGGCAACCGGCTTCCCCACTAAGCTCGCTCTCGGCCCCATGGCCCTTCGCCTAGTGGGGGATGGACATCCTAGGACTGTTCCCCTTGGCTTCGAGTCAGCGAAAGTTCCTACTTGTCGCCATCAACTACTTCTCTAAATGGGTTGAAGTCAAGGTGCTAGCTAAGATCACTGAGGGCAAGGTCAAAGCTTTCTTCTGAAAGTCCATCATTTGTTAGTTTGAGGATCATCACTGATAATGGCCGGTAATTTCGCAACACCATATTCAAGACATTCTGCACCAAGTTGAATATCTGCCACTGATTCATATCTATCGGCCATCCACAAACCAATGGGAAGGCCGAGGTCATGAACCGAACCATCCTCCAGGAACTCAGAACCCAGCTGGATGGGGGTAAAGGTAGATGGATCGAGGAGCTTCCGAGTATGTTATGGGCATATCATACAACTCTAAGAGCCTCAATGGGAAAGATCCCCTTTAGTCTAGTTTTTGGTTCCAAGACGGTCATCCTCATCGAGATCGGCCTTCCAAGTTCCTGGGTGGAGTCATACAATGAAAGGGACAACCCCGTGCAGTTGAGAGCCAACCTCGATTTCATTGACGAAGTACATGATTGGGGCGCAGCTCAGAACAGCTACATTCCGCCAGCGAGTGACCAAGTACTACAATGCTTGGGTCTGTCCCAAGACATTTTGCCCTGGAGATCTGGTCCTCAAAAAGGCCAAGGTGTCCAGGCCAGCAGAGGGGGGCAAACTATCTCCAAACTGAGAGGATCCTTACCGCATCTCTAAGGTATTTCACTGAGGAGCATACCGGACTGAAGAACTTGGTGGATGGCCCATCCCACGTACCTAGGATGCAGACAACCTTCGTCGTTATTATCAATAATGTACCTCTTCAGTTGATGATAATAAAAAGAATTCTCAATGTCTTACATCCGACTCATCTCCAGAGTTGAGGATTTGGAGACCAAAGGAGCTCGACGGCATCGCGGCTAACGGATCACCCCTCGGATCGGCGCAGAGGCACCCCCGAGGTAGTTCAAGACCCTGACAGCTCTATACCCATTCGAGTTACCCCTCGGGCTGGCATATAAACCCCCAAGGCAGTTCTAAAGAAGCTCAGTGACATTGTAGCTAACGGGTCACCCCTCGAACCGGTGCAGAGGCGCTCCTGAGGTGATTCAAGACGCTGACAGTCCCGTACCCGCTCGAGTCACCCCTCGGACTGGCACACAAACCCCCGAGGCAGTTCTAAGGGACCTCGACGGCATCGTGGCTAACCGGTCACCCCTCTGTTCGGTGTGGAGGCTCCCTCGAGGCGGTTCAAGACCCTGATAGCTTCATACCCACTCGAGTCACCCCTCGGGTTGGCACACAAACCCCCATGGCAGTTCTAAAGGACCTCGGTGGCATCATGGCTAATGGGTTGCCCCTTGGTTCGGCGTGGAGGTGCCCTCGAGGCAGTTCAAGACCCTGACAGCCCCGTACCCACTCGAGTTGCCCCTCGGGTCGGCACACAAACCCCGAGAGATTTTAAAGGACCTCGGCGGCATCGCGACTAATGGATCATCCCTCGGTCCGGTGCGAAGGCGCCCTCGAGACAGTTCAAGACCCTGACAGCTCTGTACCCACACGAGTTGCTCCTCGGGCCAGCACACAAACCCCCAAGGCAGTTCTAAAGGACCTTGGTGGCATCACAGCTAACGGATCACCCCTCGGTCCAGCGTGGAGGCACTCTCGAGGCGGTTCAAGACCCTAATAGCCCCATACCTACTTGAGTCACCCTTCGGACCGGCACACAAACCCTCGAGGTGGTTCTAAAGGAGCTCGATGGCATCGCGGCTAATAGGTCAACCCTCGATCCGGTGCAGAGGTTCCTCTGAGATGGTTCAAGACCCTGACAGCCTCGTACCCGCTCGAGTCACCCCTTGAGTCGGCACACAAATCCCTGAGGCGGTCCTGAAGGACTCCTATGTTCATTCGAGCATTCCCTAACCAACACCGGTACCCTGCGATTATTTTGATAAGCACCTAAGGGGCTAAGGACTCGGTCGATGCCACGAGTCCATACAAGCCCCCAGCTGGGTCGTTGGGAGGACTGCAGCCACTTGCGACTGAGCCTAAGGATCAGGGCCGGTACACCACCACAGCAAGGCAAGGCCATTACAAAAGCTAAGTCATATGCACTTGGAAAAAACTTCTTCTTCATTGATATTTGAAAAGGTACAAAAGTTGACCCAAAGTCAGTTACAATCGAAAAGGAAAGCAATAAAGAAGAAAAAGCCTAAGTGTCTAATGTTCGGCAGGTCCAGCTCATCTTCGACCTCATCCTCACCCAACTCTTCGTTGTCTGGGTCCCCGGGTCGGATGGCGCTGAGGTTGCTAATGCCAAAGACTTGGGCAACTTTTGCCTTGCACTCGTCAAAGCCTTGGGCATAGGCATCTAGGCTGGCTTTGGTCACCTCTTGCTCGAATGCTGGGGAGCTTTTGAATTGCTCGACGGCACTCTAAGCCCGGGTCTCGACGTCATGGGCTCGACTCTCGGCCTCCTCAACTCGGGCCTCGCCGTCCCAGCCCCTAGCCTCAGTGCTCCAGACTCGGGCCTCGGTGTTGGCCTTTCTCTCCTTGGCCCCTCGAGCGTCAGACTCCGCCAAGATGGCCCTCTCCTCGATGGCTTGGGCATTGGACTCTACCATCACGGCCCGGTCTTCGGCATACCCCAGCTGCTAGGTCAACTCGGCCACCCTTCCCTTAGCTGACTCCAGCCTCCTAGTGTATATCACTAGCTTGGCCTCGGCCACTAAGCTTTGATTTATCTCGGCCACCACCTTTCCCTCGGCCTCCCTAAGTCGGGCCTTCCATTCATCGCGGTTGGCGTCGGTCGCGAGAACCTTGCCGGCCTCCCGGCCAACTCATCGCACCAACCCCAGTACTTGGCCAACCAGGTCTGGGAACGCTCGACGGCTCGGTGATGCCATGGCACGGCACGGCCCAGGCCCATCATGCCAGGAAAATTGCCATGCCGTGCCTAGCACGGCCCATTAACAAATGGGTCGTGCTAGGCACGGCCCAGTAAAAAAATTCAAATTCGGCACGGCCCGTGACCCATCAAGAAATGGGCCACGGGCCGTGCCTAGCACGGCCCAGCAGGGCCATTCCGTGGGCCGTGCCGGCACGGCCCAGTAGGGCTGTGACGGCCCTAGCATGGCCCTTCTGGGCCATTTTGGCTGGGCCGTGCCAGCATGGCCCTCCAGAACGGCCCTTCTAGGCCGTGCAATGGCACGGCTGGTGCCTAGGCGTGCACCTAGGCACTAGCTGGTGCCTAGGCACTAGCCAGCTGATCAAAGCCATGATCCCGATCGGCGATGATGGATCCGACGATTGCGATCGATCCGATCGGAGACGATCCGACGGTTGTGATCAATCCGATCGGAGACAATCCGACAGTTGCGATCAATCCAAGCCATGATCCCGATTGGGGATGATCGATCCGATAGTTGCGATCCATCCGATCGGCGATGATCCGACGGTTGCGATTGATCCAAGCCATGATCCCGATCGATGATGATCGATCGGACCGTTGCGATCAATCCGATCGGAGACGATCCGATGGTTGCGATCGATCCAAGCCATGATCCCGATCGGCAATGATCAATCCAATAGTTGCGATCCATCCGATCAGAGACGATCCGACGGTTTCGATTGATCCAAGCCATGATCCCGATCGGTGATGATCGATCGGACAGTTGCGATCAATCTAATTGGAGATGATCCGATGGTTCCGATCGATCCAAGCCATGATCTCGATCAGCGATGATCGATCTGATGGTTGCGATCCATCCGATCGGTGATGATCCAACGGTTGCGATCGATCCAAGCCATGATCCCGATCGGTGATGATCGATCAGACCGTTGCGATCGATCCGATCGAAAATGATTCGATGGTTGCGATCGATCCAAACCATGATCCTGATTGAGGATGATTGATCCATCCGTTGTGATCCATCCGATCAGCGATGATCCCACGGTTGCGATCGATCCAAGCCATGATCTCGATCGACGATGATCGATCGGACTATTGCGGTCAATCCGATCGGAGATGATTCGACGGTTGCGATCGATCCAAGCCATGATCCCGATCGGGGATGATCGATCCGATAGTTGCGATCCATCCGATCGGCGATGATCCGATGGTTGCGATCTTTTTATTTTTTTTCTCCTTACTTATTGTATTTTGTTCTGGAGATCAGGCCTAGCCCCCCTCCATTCTGTACCATTTTGATTTTAAATCAATCTGATCGGAGACGATCCGATGGTTGCGATTGATCCAAGCCATGATCCCGATCGGCGATGATCGATCCGACGGTTGCGATCCATCCGATTGGCGATGATCCGATGGTTGCGATCGATCCAAGCCACGATCTCAATTGGCGATGATCGATCCGACAGTTGCGATCCATCCGATCAGCGAAGATCTGACGGTTGCGATCGATCCAAGCCATGATCCCGATCGATGATGATCAATCGGACCACTGCGATCAATCTGATCGGAGACGATCCAACGGTTGCGATCGATCCAAACCATGATTCTGATCGAGGATGATCGATCTGAAGTTGCGATCTATCCGATCGGCGATGATCCGACGGTTGCGATCGATCCAAGCCATGATCCCGATCGACGATGATCAATCAGACCGTTACGATCAATCTGATCGGAGATGATCCGATGGTTGCGATCGATCCAAGCCATGATCCCGATCGGGGATGATCGATCCGATAGTTGCGATCCATTTGATCGGTGATGATTCGACGGTTGCGATCGATCCAAGCCATGATCCCGATTGATGATGATCGATCGGACCATTGCGATCAATCCGATCGAAGATGATATAATGGTTGCGATCGATCCAAGCCATGATCCCGATCGGGGATGATCGATCCGATAGTTGCGATTCATCCAATCGACAATGATCCGATGGTTGTGATCGATCCAAGCCATGATCCCAATCGATGATGATTGATCAGACCGTTGCGATCAATCCGATCGGAGATGATCCGACTGTTGTGATTGATCCAAGCCATGATCCCGATCGGGGATTATCGATCCGATGGTTGCGACCCATCCGATCGGAGATGATCCGACTGTTGCAATCGATCCAAGCCATGATCCCGATCGGCAATTATCGATCCGACCATTGCGATCAATCCGATCGAAGATGATCTGATGGTTGTGATCGATCTAAGTCATGATCCCGATCGGCGATGATCGATCTGACAGTTGCGATCCATCCGATCGGAGACGATCCGACGGTTGCGATCGATCCATGCCATGATCCCGATCGGCGATGATTGATCCGACGGTTGTGATCCATCCGATCAGTGATGATCCGACGATTGCGATCTTTCTATTTTTTTTACTTATTGTATTATGTTCTGAAGGTCAGGCCTAGCCCCCCTCCCTTCTATACCATTTTGATTTTAAATTAATAAACTGGTAGGGGTCTATGCCAAACCCCCCACCATTAAGGTAGCTTTATATTAATAAAATTTTTTTATTTCTAATAATTTTTTAATTTATCAAAAAAATATTTTTTATAAATTTTTTTTATTTGAGCCGTGCACGGGTCAGGCCCCAGGTGGGCTGTGCCAGGCACATCATGGGTCGTGCCGTGCTGGGCCAACAAAAAAAATTTTCTGGGTCCGGCACGGCCCGGTACACCGGGCCTGGGCCGTGCCGTGCCATGGGCGGTACGGCCCAGTGCCCACCTCTAATCACCGATCCAGACTAAGGCATCTCGGAGGGTGAGAACCTTGTTGGTTGTCTGCAAGGATCAAGGAGTTAGTCACAGCTTAGTCAATTTGATGACAAAAAGAATAACTAAAAGGAAGATTACCTGGAGAACCGACAAATAAGTCGCATCAAGGACTCAGGAGAGAGGCGCTCTGCCATATGCCTACTATCCATAGTCGAGAACCTCGGTGACCGCCACAGCTCCTTGCAAGGAACCCGATCGAATGACGAGCAGCGACTGCCGACCCTGCTTCCGGCTCTGCCTCACCATCGCTGACCGGTCCCTCTCCATCCTCGGCCTTCGGAGTTGCCACCTTTGCCTCAAGCTCAGGGGGGGCCAAGTGTTTGCCCTCGGCCCCAAAGTCAGCCACCTCTGTCGGCTCGATGGGAGCAGGAGGCTCGTCATCGGCCTTCAGGTCGATGACCTCCATCGGCACAATAGGAGGCGGAGGCTCATCTGTGGACCCTTTCGCCTAGGCCGATTGGCCTCTCATCTATGGTCCCACCTTCCATGGCGGGAATGTCTTCACTCACCGGCGCCTTGACCAAGGCTCTCTCTCTCGGCTCCTCCATGGGAGCCACCTCCGTTGGAGCTGCGGGGCCTGGGTCGGCTCGTCCTGGTCCTTTTGCCAGACTCTTTTGGCTAGCCTCAACCTCGCCGGCCTCCTCCCTCCTCTTCTGCATCGCTGCCTTTAGTTTTTCAGCAGATAACTTCATTGCTGCACAGGGAGCTAATAGTCAGAAAAAGAGAAAACTAAACACGAAAGGACAAGGTAAGCAAGGCCTTGCCCTCACCAACTACCGGTGATAGGCCAGCCTCATAGAGGTTAGCCTCGGCTCGCAACTCCATGTAGGGTGGTGTCTTGGAGGACGTCAGGCGGTCGAAGAGCTCCTGGTCCCTCTCGTCCACTGCAGGGTTTTTATTGGGGCCGATATCGGGACTCCCCCGATTCATCTTCAACCCCTCTACGTGGGCAAACAAAAATCAGGATTTTCATCCCTTGACTTTGGAGGGGAGGCTAAGTGGTAAGGCCCTACCGGGCCGAGAAGTGAAGATCCACCATCCGTCCTCGTTATGGTGGTGGAGTTTATAGAAGGCTCGGAACAGAGAAATCCTAGTGTCCGAGCTGTGAAAAAAATAAAGAACAACGAAGGCACAGATGATCTGAATTGAATTCGAAGTCAACTGTGCCAGGATTAGTCCATACCTATCCAGCAGGTTAAGGACGAATGGATGAAATGGAAGACAAAGTCTGCTCTTGAAAAACTTCTCGTACAGGGCTACCCGACCGAGCTGGTCGGAGGTCACCCTGTCCTCGGGTCTAGGAGCGGATAGACGAACGTAGCTGAGAATCCTACACCTAACCCTGAGGTCTTCTACCTCCTCAAAGGTCATGATGGAGACCATCCCCTTCGGCCCTGCAAGATCAGAAGTGACCACGGAGGAGGGTTGGATGGACTATAGGCGGTGGAGCTACCCTAGGTGGCGCTACCCTAGGCGGGGACACTCGAGATGGAGGCTGCTCAGCCTTCGTTGGGCGGTCACGGATAGTAACACCACTGATCGGCCGACAACGATGGTGCACCAGAGGAACCTCCTCTTCCTTCTCCTCCGAGGACCAAGGGGGACTCACAGTGGGCCTCTTGCCCTCCCTAAGGGCACAACGGTCCATGGGCTCAAGAACGAAGGAGACAAAAGGGGACTAACCTGGTGTCGAGAGGAAAGAGCAAAAGGTTTGGTGTCGAGAGGAAAGAGCAGAAGGTTTGGACTCAGAAAAGCTCAGAGCTATGGGACGAAGACAATAGGGAAGATGATGAAAGTATGAAAGGCGCGCTCGGGCGAACGAGGCATTTTTATACATAATTTTTGAATCGTTCCACCCGAGGCATTGCCACGTGGCCATCCACGATTGAGGCCAGCTCCCAGCTATCAATAACTCCCCCTTCGCCCGAGATATGGCACCTCAATTCCGCACAAGGTGCAAAATCCACGACCAGTGATAGGACGTGGGGAGTGGTGGCTTAATGATGGCGCCCAACTTTTTCATCCCTCAAGAAATATCCCCTCGATGCGCCCGAAATCGGCTTTACTTTCCGTGCTTCTCCTTAAATACGGATGGACTTCTAAGCGGCATCACCTCGGGGAGGCGTACCTCCACCTCCAACGGTTAATGGCGCGGAAAGCCAGCAATGATGATAAATTTTTGCGCTCCTTTCGCCCAAGAGTCGCAGACGCGTGGCCCTTTGAGCTCAGGAGCGGAGGGGCATCTGATATGGCTGGTAGCACCACGTAGGTGTTAACGGCAGACCTGACTGATGGTAGAACTCAAGACAGGCGACCCCGCTCTTCAGCGGTGGCCCCGCTTCTTCAAGGCGGCCCCGTCTCTCCAAGGCGGCCCCATTTCTTCAAGGCGGCCTTCGGTGGCCCCGTCTCTCCAAGGTGGTCCCACTCTTCAGCAGCAGCCCCATCTCTTCAAGACGGCCCTCGGTGGCCCCACCTCTTCAGCAGCGGCCCCGTCTCTTCAAGGTGGCCCTCGATGGCCCCACCTCTCCAAGGCGGCCCCATCTCTTCAAGGCGGCTCCGCTTCTCCAAGGCGGCCACGTTTCTCCAAGGTGGCCCTCGGTGGCCCCTTCTCTCCAAGGTGGCCCCGCTCTTCAACGACGGCTCTATCTCTCCAAGGAGGCCTCACTCTTCAGCAGCGGTCCCATCTCTCCAAGGCGTCCCTTGGCAGCCCCACCTCTTCGAAATTGGCCTCAACACTGGCCGCAACACTAGCCTCTATGTTAGCTCCTGGATGGACTGCGATGCCTACGTGGCCCTCCGCATGGCTAGCCGCGCCCGCCGCCTGACCCACGTGCCCGATGAGACCAAGCCCACCTACCACTTGTCCCATGTGCCCGATGAGACTAGGCCCACCAATCAATTGGCCCGCGTGTCCGATAAGATCATGCCCACCAACCGTCTTTGAACTCACGTAATCACTATGAGTTTAGTAGATATTTTTTTTCATGGAACTCCACGTGGCTAATCCCAAGACCAAAACCAAGGGTCCATAAAAGGGTAAGAAGAATCCTTAACGAGGTAAAGCTTTTTCACACACTAAAGCCATTCTAAGGATATTCTGATTACACTCTTAGCATTTAGGGAACCTTTCGGTTCTTGGGTCTTTCTTTTCGAGCTTTCTCAAGCTCACGGCTGTGACTTCGATTTCTAACTTATCCGTCGAAGGGTCCCCGTCGGAGCCACCTCCGGTCCTAGAACTTTTTGCAGGTTCAAGCTTTGTCAATAACTTCACGAAGCCTTCTGACGGTCATCGCCGATCGGACATCATCAACCACCATGTCCCTCTTGGTTTGAAATGGAAAGCAAAAGGTTGCTTCAAATAAAGTCAACCACGGTTGAGCTGTTCTATAGCCAGCCAAGCTTCTATGGTAGGTAATTGATTTATACTATAAAAAATTATTTGTCCACGTATATGATTCTCAAACGAGGCCATGAAAACGAAGGTGCCAAGTCTTCGGTGATCCGTCAACCTAATTTTCAAATAAGTCCTCAAGTTGGATTCTTAATTAATCAACGAAGCCACATAAATTCTATAAGCTTTTGACAAATTAGCTAGCTAATTCCCCTACTTTTATATAATCTCTTTTATATAAATGGATGAGGGATTCAACCATTGGTCTATATATATACTTGACATGCATTCATTTATTAAGAAAGATGAGAGATAGTTTAATGATCATTAGATATCTGTTGGAGGAGTTGGTCAACTCAGCCATGGGAAACTTGAGCTCCAAACATCTAATTAGCTTGCAGTTAACCTAGCTATAAGTTAATGTCATCGATCCATCGAATCGGCTGAATCCATCCCTTCAGACTTAACAATGAAAAAATTGGCTAGCCAAGAGCACTCTCATGGTGAAGGGGTCAGCAGGACCATCAATTATAACACCCACCACCCAGAAAGCATACAGTCCAATGTAACATTTTTTGGTGCCTATAATTTTGGACGGGTGTATGTGGTCCAAGATTCTCCAAGATCCCAATATAGCTAGCAGATCTCATGCAACCATGGAGTTTATCTTGGGAAATCTTAAAAGGGGGGAGTTGTCGGAAATGCAGCAGATCATTGTTTGGGACCAAACAGGCTGAGGGGGGAGGATGATATCACTTGCCATAAGAAGGGCATTTCATATTTGCGTTCCTACCAACCCCACCCATGGCCCTTGAAGGACTCGTGTCTTAATAATATCAGCAAAATTTCCTTAGCTTTTATGCTGATGGTGTGACCAACTGGGGGCCGATGTCGTCATGAAATTTAAATCCAATTCAATAACTCGGATGAGTTGTACTTTGATTAATTAGAGACCTCGAAGTGCATGCCCACTCCTGGTGCAACATAGAATATTTATTCCATTTAGCAGTGCAAGCCGGGGGATAGCTGGATCCCAAGCACTCAATTCATTCATCCATCCAACAGGGGCAGCTCAGATGGCGTGTTCTTGTCCGGAATAAGCCCAACATTGGGATTATTATATCCCACTAACAAATGAATCCGGATTGGACCCTTGACATTGCATCTACCTAGCATCCAACTAACTATTTTTGTAATTTTTTAAGGTGGATTGAACAACTTTCCAGCCAAGGCCATTTTAATTTTTCTTCTTTTTTTTTTTTTAAAAAAAAAAGAGAAAACCTCATTAGCTTTCATATAAAAGAAAGCCTTTTATTTATGATCACTGGTAGGTATATATCCTAGGTTTAGTAGGTGATATCTAATGCTTTGTGATGCTAATTAAGATCCATATAGCTTTTCCCTTTTTTTAATTAAAAATAAAAGAATATGTAACTTTTGCTTTGGAGGGCTTCATGGATAGAGTTGTTTTATGATATAAATTAAAGTTTCTAATTTGAAAGTCAAAATACCTACAAAAATAATATATACTGAAAGTATGTAAAAGTGTTTGCTTATGTACTACCACTAATGTTTTGTCTCTTCTTTGTGGTTTATTTTGCCAATAGGGTTATCAGTTCTATCAATACATGAGCCAACGAGTGGGACAGATAAGGTTGGGGCTTTGTCTTGTCATCCTTCACCTCAGAGCTTGTTTGTCGTTGAATTTTTCATCTAATAAAGGATATGATATTTGTTTGCAACCAAAATTGACTGTCAAATACCGGCTAAATAAAGATAAGATTTTATCTAAGAAAGAGATAAGAGAAAGAGAGAAAGAGAGAGAGAGAGAGGGAGAATAATCGTATGAAAGGGTGCTCTCTAATTCCCTTGTATTGAACTTGTGGTTCAGGATCTTTATATAATGTCGGTAGAATTTCTTGATTTGATTTATTGGAAAATAAATGGCTAGAAAATTAAAATTGATCGGAGTCATCGGTCTTCTTGGTGTTCCCGTCTTTTTTCTAAATGGAACTAAGTTTTCATGATGGTAACCCTTTGTCATGTGTTGCCCATTGATTGAGTGCCCATTTCACACGTATATAAATGTTAATTATTAAATCTAGTTCTAATGAGTTATTAGCTTTTGAATAGTCTTGGATGCTAAGATCCACAATTAGTTAAAAATGGTACCATGACTTGATGTTGAGAAGCCATAGATATGTGATCGATAGAAGTAAGTCAGGTGATTAGATTTTACCTAATAGAAATACGTAGTTGCTTTCTATTTCAACAACTTCTAAATAACAAAGTAAAAAAGTGAGCATTGTTAGGCTACAATTAGTAAAATTTAGAAAAAAAAATAATAAAAAGAAAAATATTTGGTTAGTATTTCACATCAACTTTGACAATACGTGCATCCGCTTAGTATGAGGTATCAGCTGAAATATTTTTTGACCATCCTAATGAATTACTTTGACATTAATTAGTATCTTTCTAATTAACTACCTCAATTAGTCGGGAAAGAAGCATCAATCGCTTTCTCGATTAACAGGATTACCAAAGTTAAACAAATTTCTTGATGAATTTTGAATGGAGGAACCCTCTATGTATCATTATTTTCCTTCAAAATACATTTGTCATCTTAAACCATGATGCCTAGCTAATCATGACTATTAAACAAAAAGACAATTTGATCAACTGGCTCCCATCAGTTGGAGCAAAAACATATCATCAGAATCTTCCACCAACATATAATGAGGACAACAAAGTATATGATTGTTCCATAATAAATGAGCTCTATCTTAATCAGTGGATCCAATATCCCCTCAAAGAGTCATGCAACCAGTCCATTAATGTCTCCTAATTTAGCAGGTACCCATCCAAGATTAGCTGGCAGCCATACAACTCAAGAAGCCCCCAAAGCTCCTAGGTTTGGAACTCCATTATCCCCAGACAAAATAGTGGGGATGGTAACCTGTCACCAGCTTGGAAATGCTAGACATATCAGTATCAATGCTTCTCTGGCAACCAAATTAAGCCTCTCTGTTAGTTGAGGGTGACCCATAAAGGGTGCATTGGGTGGGTCAGTTCCTCCCTCCACCATACCACGTCCTAAAAAGACACAAAATCGATGGATATTTTTTGTTTTATATATGGTAGAACATAAAGCCTACGAAAGGTTGGGAATCCAATTTCCTAGGCATACATTGGGTCAAGGTACCACTTCTCTTCAATGCATTACTTTAATCATCATCAGGATGAGAGTGATGAATCAACTGATTGCACTTGTATACGTTCATGCACGAGCAAGTCCTTTTGATTGCAAATAATAATAATAATAAAAGGCATGGCATGGCAGGATAATTCCTTAGATAAGATGAAGAATGGCTGCACTCTAAGTAGACCACAATGACAAAATAGAATCTCTCTTTCTCTCTCTCTCTCTCTCTCTCTCATGCACATAATTTTAAAAAAAAAAATTACGTTGCTTTTATGTGCAATTATATGTTCAAGATTCGAGTAATGGTATCTTCATCATATTAATTTTTTGAGAAAAAAAAATGCTTCAAAAGTGAAATCAGTGCTTCCCTTCCATAATAGAAGATTTTATGCTGATTTTTGTGTGTTCCTGGATGAAGATTCATTTGATTAAAGGCTAAAATATACTTTATGCTGTTTTCATCTCGATTAAATTATATAGCCATATGCCGAAATGAACCATCCATCATACTTGTGTAATACTATTTAATTAATAAAAGTTTTTGCCATCCAAAACAAACAAGAATAAGAATTTTAAAAAATGAATTTTTGGATGCCATATATGGAGCTGTTTCACTGACTTTTTATATGCTAGCTAGCCTTTGTGTAGGATGGAGATTGTAATTTGAAATTGAGAGAAGAAGACAAAAAGGAGAATAATGACAGGCATGAAGAGAAAAGGGGCACACCTTCTAACGGCTGTGGTGAGTCCTTCTTTTCCCCCAAGGAGAAGGCAAAACCGGGTCCACGGCGCCCCTTCCACCATGCAAAAGTCCCTCCCATTGTTTTTATGTGCTCTAATCCACGGGCCACTGAATATGATCAACACCATCCACCAATTAGATCAGCCAAGTCACGTACAGGAGCTCCAAAAACCGGGGAGGACGCTGGTTTTGAGTTACAACTTCTATTAATTTATACCGCATGATTCCGATTGTCACACTCGTGAAATGGACGCGACACGGTTACATTACTTTCCAAAGTAATCCTAAATTTATGCAAAATTTTATTTTATATATTTATATATTATATTTTGTAAGTTAAATTATGTGATTCAAATCGGAGATTAATTATTCTTTGAAGGAAACCGTGGTGGAAATTGGCTGTGCTTAAGTGCCCGTGACCGTCTCAAGGATGTGATCCTGATGGGCATGGGCTGTCACATTGCGATGTGGTACGTGGACGCCCAAAGACAAGCCGCGGAGTGGACAGCGAGTCTACTCCACAAGCGATTGCCTTGCCAGGAGAAATTCTATTTGCACTTAATTGATGTTAAATCATCGTCCTCAAATGTTGACGAGTATTCTATCACCTTTTTCAACAAGCCCAAAATTTTTTAACGAGCTTCTTGCGCTTATGGGCCTGCAAACAAGTCTCGAAGATCAAAGATTCCGGCAGAAACCCTTTGATGCTCCAATCAGTACTTTAGGCAACAGTCGTGAGCTTGAGAAAGCTCGAAAGAGAGAAGAAGAGAGAGGCTTAGAGCCATACTCTCTGTGAGCAAGAATGAGTGTTTAAGAGTGGGATGAGTTCGTTGTGGTTACCGGAGTTACCTGATCGGGGATTCCTCTTACCCATTTTATAGATACTTAGAGTTTCTCTGGCTTGAGTGGTTGAGGCTCCATAATGATGACTTGTCAGAGCATTAATTGATGGCAGCAACAGTGGAGCTTACCTCCATGTGCCATGTCAGGCTGCAGGTCATGTCCCGTCAGAGTAGGTGGCTGCAGCTGGTTGGCAGGTGCTATTTTGGTTTAGACAGCTGTCGCAGGCTGCTACAGGGTATGGCCGATCGTTACGGCGCTTGCCAGACGTGTCCCCCACGTGCTTAGCTTGGACTGTTGTTGCAGAAGATAGTGGACCACGTAGTCGCCATAGACGGTTGGTGGACCACGTGGCTGTCAAGCAGCAAGACACGAGGTCTGGGGCCGAGGGGACGTCGGGTCCGAGGCTGAGGCCGAAGGAAGGGGCCGACACCGAGTGAAAGTTGTTCCGAGGCCGGGGCCATACGAGGCCGAGGGGGGCTCGGGCGCTTGGTGCCGAGGCCGAGGGGAACAGGTCCGAGGCCGAGGCCGACGCTGAGGCTCTTGGCCGAGTGGAGGAGCCGAGGCTGAGGCCTTACAAGGCCGAAGTCGACTCGGACGATGCCGGGGTGAGGCCATCTTGGATGATGCCGGGGCAAGGTCGACTTGGATGACGTGCCGGGGCGAGGCTGACTAGAGCCGAGGCCGACTGGGGGCCGAGGCCGACTTGGGCTGAGGCCGACTTGGATGACGTGCCGGGGCGAGGCCGACTGGGGGCTGAGGCCGACTTGGATGACGTGCCGGGGCGAGGCCGACTGAGGCGGAGGGAGGCTCGGCAGCTGGAGGCCAAACAGAAGCTGGCTCCATGCGAAGGAGAGAAAAAGGTGGCGGACGGGGGGAAGGCCGAGTTGCTAAGTTTAGATGCTATCATTGTAGCCCATGTCCGAAGGGACCTCGGAGGCCGAGGGGACCTCGGAGGCCAAAGCGGGGCTCCGTCAGTTTCCTTCACGGTTCTCTAACGGCGTTGGATCAGCCACATCAGCACTGCCTAAATTGCTCTCCACACACACCCTTCTCAATTTTTTTTAAAAAAATTTCTAAACTATCCTTCCCCTTTTCTCCACACTCTCGCTCCTGTCTCCTTTCCTTCTTCTGGTGCCACCCCATCTTCTCTCCTTTCCAGCAATGCCCCTTCCACACACAGGCCCGTCCTCTCTCCGTCTCCGGCATCGTCCGATGCCTTTCAGCTCTTCGGCACCAGTCTCTTCAGCCCCCAGCGCCTCCCTCCCTTTTGGCATCGTTCGACTAAACAGGACCGAATAGAGGGCCTATGTTCGGTCCTATTTGGCCGAACAAAGGCCTTCGTTTGACCATGTTTGACCGAATGAAGGTCCATGTTCAACCCATGGCCCTCCGTTCGGCCAAATAGGACCGAACATAGGCTCTCCGTTCGGTTCTGTTTGGTCGAATAGTGCCGGAAGGGAGGAAAGCGTAGGGAGTCGGAGAGGAGGAAGGGAGGCGCTGGGGGCCAGAGAGGACCGGTGCTGAGGAGTTGGGGGCATCAGACGGTGCCGGAGATGAAGAGACAAAGAGGAGATGGCCTGTGTGTGAGGTGGACGTTGCGTGAAGCTAGAAGAGAAGAAGGAGATGCAAGGGAAGTGTGAAGAAAAAAAATGAAAGGATAGTTTTGTTGCTGCCAAATCACTTTTGGGGAGCGTCTGGCGAAAGAGGAGCTTCGTGGGCCTTCAGAGGTATGACAGGATCACCTCCTTTAGTCAAAAACCTGTAAGAAAAGTTCCGGACCGATGGTTCCGACGGGGACCCTCCGACGCTCAAGTCAGCGATCTGGAGAACAGGGATTTTTTTTCATAAAAGAGTAGAGATTGAGTCCCCCTCCTCATTGTGAGTCGAGGTCTTTATATACCTGTTCGGGAGTCCCTCTTACCCTTCGAGGATAATCGTCAGATCATGCCTTCCGCCAAGTTCGGCTCCATTAATGGTAGGTGGGTGAATAGCGGCTAAACGCGCGCCCTGAATATCGACAAATGTCCATAGTATTTTAGTAACGACCCGTGATCTTGGCAAAAGAGAAACGGGTTGGCATGCCACGTGGAAGTCCTGCGTGAACAGCGATGGATGATAAAGTTAGTCACGTGGGCCCCATGGTACAGCCATTGGGCAGAAGATGACGTTTGGAGTTGAAGCCAGTTATCCCTCGTAGAGCATTGATTATAGAGTGCTTGCATGGTGATTCACGTGCAAGGCACTGTTCATACGTATGGTACTATTCACGGCCGAAGGGAGTAGGCCGAGGGGAAGTCCAAGGCCAAGTGCTTTGGGAGCTGAGGCCGAGGTCGGCTTCATGCAGAGAAAAAGGTGGTGGTGGTCGAGTGGGAGTTAAGGAAGGCTGAGCACGTCTGAGGTCGAGGGAGAAGTCCAAGTGACAAGGGAGCCAACGTGGCAGCCATAAATGCCTTAATATAGGGAGAGAATAAGGAGCAAGTGGATGCACATGCTTTGGTGCGAGAGATATGTCGTGGCCGTGGAAGCTGTGGGAGCCGAGACCGAAGCCAAGGAGGCCGAGGCTGAAGCCGATGCTGACTTAGAAGAAGCCGATGCCGAAGCCGATTTAGATGAAGTTGAGGTCGAGGCGAGACACTCCATTCCATTAAATGCTTTCCAAGTCATTATTATGACAATTGAATGCTCCAGCCCATTGACCGGACATTAATAATGATAGAAGGTGGCCCTTGAGAGAATCCACATGTAACGTAACACTTTTTTCCTTTTGTTTTCTTTTTTATAATGACGAGATGCTTCTTGCATCTGAAAGCAATGTCGTAAATGAAATTAAATACTCATTGAGTCCTTCAAAGGAATTAAGCCATTCAGAAAGGTCATCACCGCTTAAAAAAATTATCTAAAAATTACTATTTTAAAAGAATTCATCTAAAAATTATTATCTTTATTGCTTTGAATCAACTGGTTCATAAGTTTAATTTTTTTTTAAAAAAATAAGATGAAAAAAAAAAAATATGCATAGAGAGCAATTTGCGCGGTGCAAATAGGATTTCCGGATTGGCAGGGAATCCAGTTAAATGATGGAACTTTTTGCTCAAGCCCCGCTCACGCCGCTCGTCCTCTCACATCCCATCTTAAAAGGGGGATGCTTCCAATGATGTGATGGATTACGGACAGGTTCACGGCTTCTAATGCACTTCTAGGACAGTGATAGTCTCTGCGATGGATGATCACGCCTCTCTCTCTCTCCCCCCATTGTTTTGAAAATTAAACCGGATAACCGATTGTCGGTCAATCGGCTCAATCAAACAAATCGATTAAATCAAATCAAATAATATCGTAATTAATTTTACTTTAATAACATAAAAATAATAAAATATAAAATATATTTTAAATAAAAATTTAATTTTTTTTAAAAAAAGTAATTTTAATTTTATTTATTAAAGTATTAAAAAAAGTTATAAAATTCAAACACATGATCCTATAAATTTTATTAAAACTAAAAACTTAAAAATAAAAAATTAAAATTAAATTAATTATTAAAAATTTGATTGATTTATTATTATTTTTTTTTTATCGAAACATATAAAAATTAATTTTAACAATAAAATGGAATGATTAATTTCTTATTGAATCGATTCAAGCGACCGTGCTCAAAAGGTCCTTGATTGGAAATTAAATAATATCAACCTCATCGTTACAGCGATATTTTTGAAGCTACAACATGAGATGTTGGGAATCGGTTGACAGGTATCGGACGTCAATAATTGTTAGAGAGGGGGGGGAAATGAAATGGTCCGTATAAATTTATTTCGTAACAGCTGTTGTTGCGGAGGCCAGTGGCTACCGATTGACGTTCAAACAAAGAGCGCCAGCCAATCACTCGTGTCATCCCGGCCGGCCGACACGTCCAGAAGCAGCTTCCGTGAACCATCGGTTGTTCCTTCCACACGTGCCCTCCATCCATCACATGCCGCCCAGGCCAACGTACCGATGGATGGAGTGCATCATCCATTAATTAAATATATATATAACTACGAGTTGCCCGGGGACGAAGAGATGTGGGACTGGCTGAGAACGAACAGGCATGACGTGGGGCCAATCCAGTGTCCTTCACAGGTGTACGGTAGCAAATCCAGGCTCATACGCTGCTCTCTCTCTCTCTCTCTCTCTCTCTCGACCTTCATGGGATCGTATGACGCATGGCAGTCGCTGGTGGATGTCCAGATCCATGCCACATCCTTTTGGCCATTAGCGCACAGAGAGAGAGAGAGAGAGAAGCAGCTGGGTGACTGGCGCAATGATACCATTCAGTGCATAAATCTGACACGCACGTCATGCACACATTGAGCGGCTCCATATTATAATCACATCAATATATTTATGATGTAAAATAATTATACCATATTATTTCATTTTACGTATTAATACGTTCATTTAAAGACTACTTTAGTAGCGGACTTTTTTAAGAAAAATTAGAGTTCTAGATGTTTGGTAGTATATGTATTTAAAATTATAAATTATTTATGATGCATTTTTATAAATAAAAATTATATATTTTTAATAATTTTTGAAGGGAGGCCATGGTCCTCTAAAAGTTTTGCTCGCTAGCTGCTTAGTATGTAATTTTTTTAAAAAAATGAGTGCTATTTTTACATTTTATTTTATGTTACTGGAATTTGAAATTAAAGAAGACTTAAAACATAAGAAAAAAATTGTAAGATATGAGTAAGCCAGTCACTTTATTTCTATTAAGTGAGTTGCTAAGCTAGTTATGCCCCTTGTTCCCTTGAATATATTGAGTAAGATATCGATTTGTTAATAAAATTAATTATGTTTGTTACATAATTGGTTCTCTTGAAAAGTATTGACGTATCTAACTGGGCTATAGTGAGTTATTAAGCAATTTATTTTATCTCAATCCAATAAGATTGGCTAATTAAAAAGATTATTTGTGTTGTATTATATTTTATTACTTATTTAATGATTTAATTAAATTTATATTGATATTTTTTTGATATAATTAATTAATTATTTTATATTTTATATCCTAACTTTAACATAACAAGAGTATGGGACCGGCACAGATATTCCTGCACCTACATTCCACTTATGCTTACTAAGGAAACTACCTTTAATTCATAGATATTTAGAGTTAGAATTTCAATCAACTGGATTAGAAGTGAGAATAACTAAAATCCGCCTCATATAAAAATTAGAATAAAAAGTTGAACTCAAATCTAATCCAATTATTTTCAACCTAGATCAGATCCAATTCAATAATAATTGCATCAATCTATTAAATTTTTAGATATATGAAAGGTAAAACCTTTATAATGTAAAATTAATTTCCTATATTTAATGAAGGTTTTGAAATATATAGTGTACTAGTTTTGAAATGACATAAATTGGACATACAAACTTGGGCATATTCTAGTGGGAGATCTATAAGTATTTTTAATTTCAAATTTAGATTTATTAAATATATACTTGATATGTATTTATTAAAATTATATATCAATATTAAGTCTTAAAACTCATTGGATAAAGCTATCTTATTTTTTTTTCATGGAATGAAACGTGTCATCATTTTATCCCATTCAAAGCTTGAGACAAGGGATGTTCTAAGATACGTCGCTAGGATAATCCCATCACGACATTTTGGAAGAGCAACTCATTCCAATGTCCATGTAAGTATGTTGACCTATATATTATTACTTTTTTATTTAAACAAATAGAATAAAGACGAAGCTTAAGTACATTATGCTGCCAGATATGTGCTGTATAATTTTGTCTCTATTTTTTTTTTTTTCTTTTCTATCATTCTTGATGTTTAAATACGGATTGAGATAGCATTGAAAAAGAAAGAAAGAAATAGACGAAACTACATAACATCCATCATACAGTACATAAACTTTATTTTGACCATAAACTAAACTTTGTTCCCTATAGTCCCCAACTCTCCCACCTTACTTTAATTTTGTTTCTAATTTTTTAAAATATTTAAAATAATAAGTACAGTGTGCTGATGTGCTGTACAATTTTGTCTCTATTTTTTTTCTTACCTACCTTTCTTGATGTTTAAATATGGATTGAGATAGCATTGAAAAAGAAAGAAAAAGAAAGAAAGAAATTGATCAAACTACACAACATCCATACAGCACAAAATTTCATTTCGACTGTAAACTAAACTTTGTTCCCTATAGTCTCCAACTCTCCCACCTTACTTTCATTTTGTTTCTAATTTTTTAAAATATTTAAAATAATAAGTACAATGTGCTGCTAGATATGTGCTGTACAATTTTATTTCTAATTTTTTTTCTTTTCTATCATCCTTGATGTTTAAATATAGATTGAGATAGCATTGAAAAAGCAAGAAAAAGAAAGAAAAAAATAGACGGAACTACACAACATCCATCTAGCATGCAGCACATAAATTTCATTTTGACTATAAACTCAACTTTGTTCCCTATAGTCTCTAACTCTCCCACCTTACTTTTATTTTGTTTCTAATTTTTTAAAATATTTGAAATAATAAGTACAGTGTGCTGCTAGATATGTGCTGTACAATTTTGTCTCTAACTTTTTTTCTTTTCTATCATTCTTGATGTTTAAATACAGATTGAGATAGCATTGAAAAAGAAAGAAAAAAAGAGAAACAAATAGACGGAACTACACAACATCCATCTAGCATACATCACATAAATTTCATTTCGACTATAAACTAAACTTTGTTCCCTATAGTCTCCAACTCTCCCACCTTACTTTCATTTTGTTTCTAATTTTTAAAATATTTGAAATAATAATAAGCTTGGTCTAGTAAACAAAGTTGTAAATCAACAAAATAATAACTAACTACAATAGATTATTGGATTAAATTTTTACCAATAATAAAGACCTATAAGAAATACTTTCAAAATTTAATAATTAGATAACCGGAGAAAAGAGTGTTCAACCATCATACCATTCTATCGTTTTTTAAGGAAAACAAAGTTTTAATCTTTATCATTCATTCCTACCATATAATGTCTCCCAAAGTTCATATTATTCCTAGCATATCGCTTTGAAAAAGATAAAAAAAAAGTAAAAGCAAGAAAAAAATTATCAAAACTAACTTTGATGAAAATGTTTGAAATAGGTTTATTGGCTCTATTTTTATAATTCGAAGGCTTGATGGAGCTTTGTTGGCGACGGATAGCTTCGGCATTCTTGACTCCTCAGTTTCTTTGGTCGAGCTCTATGCAACTTGAGCCGGTATTTTTTATGCTATTAAAATTCTGCATATTCATAATCTGATTATTGAGGGCGACTCTCTTACAGTTATCCGTTGGATTCAGAAGAATGGCTGCTATTAAGCACCCATCAATCCACTGCTTCTCAATGCATAGACTAGTCTGCGAGATATAGATAGTGTTCAAATCCGTCATGCCTATCGTGAAGTTAATTCTACGGCTAACTGGGTAACGATAACTGTGACTCATCATATAAATTTTTAGATTTAAAAATAAAATATTTTTTATTTTTTATTTTTTAATTAAATATTATATTTTGCTCCATCTGAACTGACTCGGATTACAGTAATACCATCATCCGTTTGTATTTAAAAAAAAAAAAATACTTGGTCTTGAACGACCAACATTAATTGATGCGGCATGACACCATCAAGATTCAGTGAAAGCTTCTCCGCACACGTCACAAGGCCCCCGTGACATCTTCACCGCTGCGAGTAAAAGGAAAGCCAACACCTGGAATCGAATGCTTCTTTCGAATGAACAAAGAAACAATAAAAAAAAACAAAAAGAAAGAAAGAAAGAAAGAAAGAAAGAAAAAGAAGGGGGGGGGGGCATGAGCAAAGGCCACCCTCGGAGGCGTCACAAGGTGCGCGCCCCTCCGTTTTGGTACTGTTGGACGCGAGCCGCGGCTTCCTCTTTCCCTCTCGCACCTGCCACCAGGTGTCCCCACTCTCTGCTGCCCCCCTGCGGGATGGACGAGGTGGCGCGCGGTGCCCCTTTGCTTTTACGTGCGCCTTCCGGCTTCGCCAAAACGCAACAGCTCTTCCTTTTCCAGGGGCCAATGCCTCTGCCCCAGATGTGGAGAAACTAGAGAGGAGAGGGAGAGGGAGAGGGAGCTGGGGGAGGAGGGGGAGTGATCGATATGCGTTTGAGAAAAGGACAGCACAAGAGCTATCCATATCTTTCCTGCACCCCATTATTGTGCTTTCAGTACGTTGTGGATGTGAGGTGCTGGGACTCATCATAATTTGGACGGTGAATCCATCCATGTTCCATAAAGATTGATCATTTCTTCGTTTTCTCTGAGGTAGCAGGCTTATGAAGAGAGAAGTTTAAAAGCAATGCAGTTTAAAAGATTAATTCAAGTGGTTGCTGAGTTATTAAAATTTTTTTAATATATAATCGGTAATTATTTAGCATTTTTTCATATACAAAGGATTAAAAACTAAACGTCTTATATATACAATAATATAGAATTTAACATTTTATTTAAAAAAATTTAATAAAAAAAATAGTATTTAAATTTTTGAAATTTATATAAGCATCTGATGTACGCAATTGATGTAAAATTAAATATTCATCAGCTTTGTCTTTCACCGTCCACCCTCTTGTGTACGTAATGGTGATTGATTTGTTGAATTCTTATTAGAAGGATGGGAACTGGGTCTAGAAATGCCAGCTAGTTTACCCAATACAAGGGGAAAATAAATAAGAGGACATGACATAAAAGCATGGTGCTGTGGCCCAATCGAGTGAGAAAGCCTGTTCTGCCATCCGAGATTTTTGTATTAATTTAATGGAGGATGATTGATTTGTTCTTCGAGGTGGATGGCCCAAATCTGAGAGCCATACTAAATTGCACTGCCAAAACTCATGGCTACACACGTGGCAAGTTCTGAGTTCTCTTCGTAAGCATAGGGCGGTAAGATTTAGGATATCCTACCAACCAAAAGGATTCTCCTTCATCACTGAGACAAGCCACAGCCAAAAGGATGACATCCATGCATCTGAAGTCGTTTCTGAGAAAAATAAGTTTGAAATCCTCTTCGATATCATGGAAAGAGTAGCACCTCTTTGGAAATCTGGCCTTATGATTGGCATTTAGATTTTAGACACATGGCTGTTCAGAAGTTTTTGTTTCTTTTTATCTTTTTGGGAGGTGTGTGCTCCTGTGGATGCTCTTGTTTTCAAGATATTTAGATATAAAATAGCTAATTTATTTAGCTGTGGACACCTGGCTGCTCTAAAATATCTGTCTTTTTTTTTTTTTTATTGTTTTGATCAAGCAATGAATGAAATCTACATTAAGCTTGAAGGATGATTTCTGCGATCACTTTGATCAGGAATTGGGGAGCTAATTAAACCATGGATTTTTTCCTATCAGGATCCACTGGTGTACCCAGCAATGTGATCAAGAAATGGATTGATCATCCTTGTTTGAGAAGAATTAAAGATGCTCTCGAGTTCAAAAGGAAACATTCAAAGCAATCACATGTTGATCAGAGATGGTATGATATAATGGCTAAAGTTTTTCTCTCTCGGTTGGCACAAATTCTTAAAGCAAATTCATGAGGGTGGTACTTCTCAGACTTTAGTTGTAATTCAAAGGTGGTTGAAACATGGAGCAGTGGGGAATGCCAGCATCCACATCCAGAACGCGACACGTCGACGATCTTCTTGTCAAACCGATCTGCTTCATACTTATGCTAGGGTGGAATCTCTTTAAGGGATGACATATGTTCATATGTCAGTGTACATTCATACATATCTCTCAATTGACAAAGATGTCCATGGAATGGAGAGCGTGGAATTTTACCCCATTTGGGACCCATCTAGCTCTGAAAATGGTTCCCATGGACCATCCCATGGTCACAAAGCTGCCCAGCTGTCCGCTAGGACATGACCCTCCTACGTACAAAATAGCTTGTTTGGCAAAATAGCTTCCCTTGATTTCCAAATGCATGCCATTGATCCAAGGAGTGGTTGCCTGAATGACTCTGTGTCAGAAGCTCATTTCATTGCCCTTGACCACATTTACAGATGAGAGACACACCGCCCATGGTAGGTGGGAAGATGGACCATTAAATCCAGGAAGAAGAAGACCAGTCGAACGTAACACCAATTCCACGTTACTTTTCTCTTGCTGAATAGAAGGTAGAAAAAGAAGAGAGGGCGAGAGAGAGAGAGAGAGAGAGAGGGGGGGACTCTCCGTTTGATTGTTGAAAGCTACGTTGGATTTATCAAATTATATTGAGAGTAGTACTCGTAATCTCTAGTAACGAATTCTGAAACGAGTGACCTGTTCTGTTCATCATTTTTCATAAAACTTTTAGGAGCAAGATGGAGAGAGACGTTGAGCGGCGAGAGTGGATTGAGAGCTATCCGGCGAGCCGGAGGAGAAGGAAAACCGGCGGCGCCGAGCTCCGTCTCAGGGGCCTCACCCATCCGACAAAACGACAAAAATGACTTTTAGAAGCTAGTTGAAAATAATATAATAAATCATATCCCTCTCCGTAAGTCTCCAATCGCCATTGCCCAAGTCAAACATGGGCGCGCGGTCAACCCTCCACCTTTACGTGCCGATGACACGCGCCGCTCTTTCCGCCCGGCTCTCTCCCATCCCAATTTTTATCCGTTTATCTATTTATTATTTTATAATTTATATCCCCTCCACCCTTTCCTGGGCCCTTTCGTCTCTCCTTCCTGGCCCTTCCTTCCTTCCTCCCTCTCTCCCTCCCTCCCTCCCTTCCCTTTCTCTCTCTTCTCTCGCTTTCGTATTCCCCTTTTCCTTTTCTCTCCCTATCATACCATTGATATCAGGGTTTATAGGATATAGATGAGCTGGAAGAGATTCCGTGGGTGGACTAGAGCTGTATTGCTCCATCCTTTCCACTCTACCTCTATAAATATCCTTCCCCTCCTCCTCCTCCTCTCCACAGACGCACAAACCCATTCCCCGTTCAACTCCAAATCATCCGTCTTTCCTCTATCTCTCTCTCTCTCTCTCTCTCTTTCTCTCTGTCTCTGTCTCTGTCTCTCTCAACCCTTATAAGAGGGGAACACTAGTTAGTTGGGATGGTGGTACTAGTATCAAGTGCTAGTAGCATGAAGAATTCTACTACTGGCATCACCATTATAACTTCTACAACCATTGCGATGCTTGCTCTCCTACCATCCCTTGTCCTTGGCCTTGTCTGCCTGCTCTTTTTCCTGATCGCAAGAGCTAAGAAGCCTTCCCCTGCCACCGCCGCCAACCGCCGCAAGCTGCCCCTGCCTCCCGGCTCCATGGGCTGGCCCTACATCGGCGAGACCTTGCAGCTCTACTCCAGCAACCCCAACACTTTCTTCGCTCTGAAACAGAAGAAGTAAGCGATCAAAACCTCCGTCACATTTGCTCCTCGTCGCCATCACTTCCGAGCAATGGTAGTAATTCATCCTTTGTTCTTGTTGTTGGCGTTATAGGTATGGGCCAATATTCAAGACCCACATACTGGGATGCCCCTGTGTGATGGTGTCGAGCCCGGAGGCGGCGAGGTTTGTGCTGGTGACGAAGGCGCACCTTTTCAAGCCAACGTACCCGGCGAGCAAGGAGCGCATGCTGGGACCCAAGGCCATCTTCTTCCAGCAGGGGGACTACCACGCCCGCCTGCGCCGCATCGTCCTCAGGGCCTTCATGCCCGACGCCATCCGGGGGAGAGTCGCCGGCATCGAGGCGGCCGCCATCCAGGCCCTCCACTCTTGGGATGGCCGCTTGGTCAACACCTTCCAGGAGATGAAGACGGTGAGCTCCATCTCTGTCCTCTCTCTCTCTGCTTCCTTCCTTGTTTCCTTTCATCACTGTTTTTTTTTTTTTTTCCCTCCTACTCAAAATAATCTTATTATGCTGTTAGATTTTTTCAAGTTTTTGTAGATAAAATGATTTGGGACCATTTCTTTTTCCGCCTCTTTTTTCGTTGAGACTATCCCCTCATTTTGAACTTGAGTGGGTCATTTCTTTTTCCTCCAATTATTATTTTTTATTTTTTTTTTTTTTAAAAAAAAGCAGAGCATTTTTATTATTTATTAGACTTTCTGCATAAATTCACTTATTTCTAATTCATAAGTTGGGGTGGTATGGAAGTCATGATATTTCGCTATTTCAGTTGAAGCCAAAAGGGTGGAATGCTATTACCATCACTATAATTGGCACTGATCCTGTCTCTGTTTCCTTTGTCTTCCTACCCTTCGCAGTATGCTTTCAATGTGGCACTCGTCTCTATATTCGGAAAGGAAGAGATCTCCTACATAGAGGAGCTGAAGCAGTGCTACTACACACTGGAGAAGGGCTATAACTCCATGCCCATCAACCTCCCAGGGACCCTCTTCCACAAGGCAATGAAGGCCAGGAAGCAGCTGGGCCACATAGTGGCCAAGATACTCTCAGCCAGGAGGCAGAGGAAGGCGGAGGCTAATGACCTCCTCGGGTCCTTCATGGAAGCCAAGGAAGCCCTCACCGACGACCAGATAGCCGACAACATCATCGGGGTCATCTTCGCCGCCCGGGACACCACCGCAAGCGTGCTCACCTGGATTGTCAAGTTCCTCGGAGAGAACCCAAACATCCTGCGGGCAGTCACTGTAAGCCTCTCCTCTCCTTCTTCTTCTCGCTTCCCAATGAAAGGATCGAGGAATTAATTCATAGTCCCTACGGACCGGGGCGTGCAGGAAGAGCAAGAGGAGATCATGAGGAGCAAAGCAACGGGTGATGGGGAGAAGGGGGAGGCCTTGACTTGGGCTGATACCAAGAGGATGTCGATGACTTCGAGGGTGATTCAGGAGACGATGAGGGTCGCTTCGATCCTATCTTTCACCTTCAGGGAAGTCGTCGAAGATGTCGAGTATGAAGGTTGGTGGGAGAGCATCATCAATGGATCGAATTTATTCATGTATTATTATTACTTTAAAATTCATTGAGCTCTCTTCTCTCTCTCTCTCTTTTGCTCATGCAGGATATCTCATTCCAAAGGGATGGAAAGTCTTGCCTCTGTTCAGAAACATTCACCACAGCCCAGATAACTTTACTGACCCAGAAAAGTTTGATCCCTCTAGATTTGAGGTAAGAAAAATAACCAGATGGTCCCTGGTCCGGTCCCATGCTTGAATCATCGATCAACAACTGCAGCTCCTCTTCTGCAGACAAGACCAACTCTTCTTTTTCCACTGCAGGTCTCTCCCAAGCCCAACACCTTCATGCCTTTTGGAAACGGGACCCACTCATGCCCTGGAAATGAGCTAGCAAAGCTGGAGATGCTGGTCCTTCTCCACCATCTCACCACCAAATACAGGTACTACTGCTCTAAAGGCATCACAAAAAGTAACTCCATTTCATCTTAAGCTACACCAGCCTCACACAAATTAGAAAGTGTCTCTTCTAGTGGAGGGGAAATGGACCCATCAATAACTTTTCTGATGGTATATTCATCTTTCAGGTGGTCTATGTCGGGATCTGAGAGTGGAATTCAGTTTGGGCCCTTCGCACTGCCCCTGAATGGGCTGCCCATGAGATTCTCTCGCAAGAAATGAACCAAATATTAGCAGGATGGACTAATAAACTGCTCAAGAGACAACATCCCCTTGTTGTTGTAGTAGTAGTTGCCAATTTGCAGAGGAAAAGCCACCTTGAATAATGGTGAACTTGCAAGCAAAAAGCTATTGCAACTCCTTGAGGAAAGAGACCACATAAAGGAGGCATGCAGAAAACCACTCAAGGAGAATAAACTTATGTGAGAGGATGCGAAGCTCCCTCTCACATGGAACAAAATAGTATAGGCTTTTAAATTCATATACCAAGGAAGATTAATATTCCATGGAGGGAGTCATTAGAAGAACATTCAAGTTAAATGACTCCATTAAAAGTATTAATTTTTATTTTCTTTTCCTTTTCCTTTTCTTCTCAGAGAATTTGAGAGTTTAATCACTAGGAAAGGTTGGTGAGACTGAGATATATAGGTGGTTTTTATGTGGAATGTCAGGTCTGGGTCCGCCTTAACCCATGCTTAATAATCAAAGTCAAAGCAAGAAAGCAATAAAAGGTCTGACTTCTTAACCATTCCTCTCCTTCAGAGCCTCTTCTTAAAATTTGGATAATATCTATCTATTTATGTATCTGGTCACAACATGTTTTGCCTTCGGATCCAGCTATCATAAGACTTTTTTTTTTTTTTCCAAATCAACAAGATAAAATTACGATATTAAATCTCAAAGGTTAAGAACCGGATGGATCACTTGTGATCGATATAGGAGATATATATGATTAATTTCAAGATATCCTGAAATGGTGGTGGAATGATCTTGACATCTTAGAAAAGCAATTTGTTACCAACTATGAAGAAAGCAACCCAAACTCAAGGCTTATTTTTAGGCCAACCAATATTTATTTTGAATCCTCCTCCAGCTAATTCACACAACTTGACAGGGTGATGCAGATGATCATTAACCTCCAGAGTTCAGGGCTCTGCTTCTGCCAGCTATCACCATTTGTTTTTATCCTCGAAAAGATGCAATGCACAAACTGTTACTTACCTTCAACAGAGCCCTGTCCAACATTGTCATTGGACATCAACATGGACAGCGATCCATCTGTATGCTCGTATCGAACATCTCATAAGGGTCCATGGTTTTGCTTGTCTTGTGACTGTCATGGTGGGGATCACACGATTTAATTGCATGCCAGTTAGTATGCTAGCTGTGTCTTTTCTTAAATGACTTTATAACTGATGATTTTTTCTTAAAAGAAGTGCTCTAGATTAGCCAAACTATTTTCAATTTGGCCTTTAACCGAAGGGCGAGCTAGATTGGCATAAAACAAGGCAATCCGGATCTCACAAGGCTTGCACTGCTGTAAAGTCTAGGAAGGATCAGATATGTATGTTACTTTTATTTTCCTATTTTTTTCAAAGGTGAAAACAAATTAATTACAGCTGCAACTGATGAATTATACATTTGAGGCCAATCAAGTTGACCCTCAACATCCTGCAAAGACTAGGAGGAAGCTTCTAAGAAAGATGGCATTGGGCACGAAGGTTTTAATATTAGACAACAAGAATCTTATCCCTTTGGACTATAGATCCTAAAGCCTCATACAAATAGCAAGAAGCTAGTACTAACTAACACACATATATATATATAATCTTTTGGCAGCCTTTTTTTTTTTTTTCTTTTACACTTATCTAGAGTCAAATAAAGAACTATGTATATGTATAGGAGAAAAAGTCAGATCTGATACAAATGATGCTTGAAGAATCTGTTTTGGACCAGTCTAGTTAGATTTTTTTTGTGACCACATTTTCCATGATGCTAACTAGGCAAAGAGCCCCCTCCCTTTAAATTCATTGCATTTTGAGTATGAAACAAGTTCAAAGATGGGAGGTTAGGCTATCTCACAGGCAGAACAGCTATCTCACAGGCAGAACAGGAGGAAGACAGCCTCTCAAATTTTCCACTTTTGTCAATTTTCTCTATTCCCTGCCAAGAGTGTCCATATCAAACTGATTTCCAGGATATATATCGAGAATCCTTGTGTACTTATTTGGGCTGGTTATATCGTCATCTGATTTTTCTGCGGCCAAGTAGATTTCAAACTACAGTTGCTACTTAAATGTTCTAGAGGCTGGTCATAGGTTTGGTACAGTAGAGGGTAACATTTTCTACTATGCTCTTGCTGCCACCTTCTACAATTGAGCAGGTTAGAGATGGATCTTCCTCCAAAGTTTCAAGGGAGCTCCAACTCATCAAGATAAATTTCCACAACCCTTTCTCTCTAAGTACCAACCTTGTCACCTTTTCCATTCACTGCTTGTAGATGAGGAAAAATGCTTGTTATGTTAGTCATAAAACCTCAAATATCTTGGCGACAGGCACTGCATGCAATCAACATTCTATGCCCATCATTTCTTTTCCTCTCGTTTATAATTTGTCATGATCAGATCATGAACTTGACCAGCTTAAATTGCTTATTATTTGCCTTAACTTCATAAACAAAAAGCCTTATCTCTTGAAATCCTTCGTCCCTATCTCCTTCAGTTGTGGGGATGGAGGATTAAGTATTAGTTCCATGCATATGAGAGGCATTAATTTTAAACCACAAGATATTTTAAGTAAGCTGGGGAAACATGCCTCCTGCCATCTGTCATCTCCATTATAAATCATATCTTATTACCTTCGTGATCATCAAAGTCTTTCATGGCCCCCATCCTCTCTTTTCCACGCTTTTCAGCATGCATTTGAGGCCCTTCCTTTCCAATCCCTGCTATAAAATCCAAAAGCAATCCTAGCCAGTAATGAATGATGAGCGAACCAGGCACTCCTCTAAAATTCTCTTTGACCAATGGACTAAAAAATATACAAGAGAATAGTTATCAGACAATTCTATCCAGCATGGTACAAGATCCTAGATGGAGACAGCTGTTAGTAATTCGGCTTGTCGATTATGTTCTCTGTCACCTTGCCAAGATGACATGGTGCCGTGTGTCTTTAGATCATGACCAAGTTCAACCAATCTTTGGAGCTGAAATTTATGGATCTGGTTCAGATTGGATTCAGACAAAAATTCTTGAGTGCAAGGATCTGCATCAGATATTGATATTTTATTATAATAATCTTAAATTTTTTCATGTCATAAAAACAATATTTCATATGTTATTGATTCATACTTATATTTTTTTTAAAAAAAAATCAATCTTCTTCACCATGATAAAAAAATACCGGTGCATAAAATATATTCTTATATACACATAATTTTTCTTACAAATTCTCTATAAATTAGATAATTCTTTTCTATTTTTATATTATGTATTTTATTCTAAAAAAATCATTTTAATATATTTTTAATACAAATGTTCAGTCCTAATGTGCGATTTAATTAGACCCTTAATTATATCATTTACACGTACATCACATCACATGGAATCTTGATATTGGATTTCATTTCTGCTTTTTATGAGTATACTATTTATGTTGATTTTATGATTGAAATCAATTCATAATCTAAGTTACATCCAAGTAATATAGCATTTATATCCATAATTAAATTTAAAAAAAATTGATATGACTAATATTCAACTTGTATCTTATAATTAAATATCCAATTTATATGTATATTTGTCCACATTTAAAAAGAGGATACTAATTTTGACATTTGACATCTGCTTACATTTTAGGCAAAAGATACGTGCCTTTGGGGGTGTTGACTGACCCAAGGCATTTGCTTGCGAGTTCCATTACTAAAGATAAGAAGATGGTACACTCGCACCTCTTTGGATGGTATTTAGATTAACAAAGTTTCTTTGATATATAGTACTAGCAATGCAGAGAATTCTTCATAATTGGTGCAGCACTGCTAATTAAAAGTACAGCCATGCTTAGGGTGCACGCCATATATAATGCTTCTAAAGCCATTGCTAATTAAAAATACAGTTGCCTAGGGTGCCATTGCACCACTGCTATATAAAAATAAAGCTATGCTTGAGGTCTACAGCCAATATTACATTAGACCAGCTAATTCGTTGAAGCAAAAGAAAGTGCAAGTTCTTTAAGGGAGTCAAAAGATAGAATACAAGAACAACGAAGAAAAAAAAATATGTTTGTGACTTTGAGTAGGGTTTGCTTACATTGTGAGAGGAATTAGTTCCCTGATAAGACTTAATTTATTTGTGGGAAATCTTACTTATAATTCTATATGAGATCAACAACATAGGCAAACCGAATCCGATCAAAAGATATTGCAGGAAAGAGAAGATTCGTTATCTTCTAGGGGAGAGAGGTAAGCAAATTCCGTAAAAGTTTATGATTCTCGGACATGGAAAAGATTATAGGCTGACCAAGCTCTTCTCAGATTTCAAGTCATTGCACAGGGAAAGGGTTCATGCGAAGCACTCAGAAATCCCTTTGTGAAATGGTTTACCATGGCAACAGAAAAGGATGAGCTAGAGGCCTCAATCTTTATTCTTATAAAATAATCTTTCCTTTTATCTCATCCTTGTAAATAGATATTTTTTTTTCATCTTTACCTTCGTCATATATAATAATAATAATAATCTGAGTCCCTACTTCATTCTCGCCCTGCCCCACTCCTTTTCTAATAACGTATTTGAATTTTTAACAAAAATAATATTGTATTCTTGCTCCATTCCCATTCCCACCTCATCTCCATTAGCAGGGACAAAAATAATTTTCATTCTTATTCCCATAGGTAGCGTTTGGATGTCAAAAAATTATTTTGAAAATAGGAATATGAATTTCCCAGGAATAGCTTATTCCACTTGTTATTCCAGATTTCTGTTTGGATGAAAATCTGGTATTCCATGTTATTCTAATGCAATTAATGCAGTGCTATTCCAAATGGTGTTTGGATGACGTGGGAATAAGCAGGTATTCCACTTGGAATAGATGAAGAATATTTTTAAAATTTCAAAAATACCCCTTGAATAAAAATGGTTTAGCAATTTAAGTTTTAATGTCATTATTTGAATAAATTATTTTTAATTAGTACATAATTTAATAAATTTGTTTTTACTAATAAAATAAAATACGAACAAACTTATTAAATCGTTTGACAGTAATAAAATAATATAAGAACATAATTACTAATTTATTTTCTATTAATACAATAACTGCTTTATTTTAAAACCATCCATAGCTTTTAAATATTGTTTAAGTATATTCTAAGAAGGACACTTATGAGAGTTCTATTTTATTATAATTTTTTAATAAAAATATTAATCTTACGAAAAAAATGTCTTACCCTTCTGTAATCTATAGTTTAAAATTACTTATTTTGTTAAATATTGACATATTTACTTATTAAATTTTTAAATTAATCTAGAATAAATTATTTTAAACTACAATTACATTACTAATAAATGTAAAAATAGTGGCCAATATAGATACTGATCTTAGTAATTATAGTAGAGTTTGAATTTTTCTTTTAATAAATTAATTGTGTAGCTGACACAGTTTTGAAGAACGATGGGGGTTTCAAGCTTAATATACAATGCGATAAATAGTACATTCGAACTATTACCTCCGTCAAGGTTTCAGTCCTGCCACTTGAAATCTTCAAGCATGCATGCAAGGAGAATTTTTAGATCTCGTAAACAATATACTTGAATTATCCAAATACCCAATAATTTCAAAGGCGGAATTAACTTCAGCCTCTTTATTTCACTTGGGAAAAAAATATTTTCTAATAAAATCTTAGGAAATCTCGAAACCTTTTTACACTTCATTCCTTTTTTTCCCCTCATCTCAGCTCAGGCTCTAAAAATCTTGCATGCAAGCGAATGGAGTAGGGCATTGATGGCTCTGTTTAAGAAACAATGGCTCGAATAGAAAACGTTGCCAAACTTGCCTATCAGGAACTATTAAAAGAAAAAAAGAAAGAGAAAAAGGAATAGAAAACACACACAAAATTAAAGGACAAGGAGGAAAAACCCAATAACCAAAAGAAATCAAATATGCTTCAGAGAATTTATGAACAATCTTATCTCCACTCGAACTAGGCTGTGTTGTCTGCTTCAAATTGGGAAAATAATCAAATGTTTAACAATACAACAGTTGTACAAGGCTTGTGTAATGAGGCACAAAGACAGGGTTAAGAAGCTAATATAATTTATACAAGTGAAATCAATAAGCTGCATTAGAGAAATCAGAGATGACAAGCGGGAGACTGGAAAAATTCACTGAGCATCTTTAACAAGCCTCAATTGTCTGTCTCTGGAATGTTCTTGGTCATTGTTGGGTGTTAGTAGCAGCTGATGATTGTGGATCCTCCTCCTCACTCTCCTCAGTTGATGCGATCGACACCAACATGTTGTTCCGAAATGTCCTCAACGCGGTCAAAAAAAGCTAGTAGTTAGCAATCCCATCCACTTCGATATTACATAACATGAAAGCAACACATCCGCAAAAATTGGATGACATTTAATTTACACACTGTTTGATGACTTTAATTTCTGTATTAACTTTTCTTTTTCTAATTCTAAGCTGAGATGTTTGGATACCAAAAACGTAATAAGAAAAAAACCATTGTCCCACAGTAAAACAAAGTGACATGGTCAACGAAGTCGGGAAGCAGCACAACCCAACATGATTTTTGAAAGATGAAGCATGCCCTAAATATCAAATTTTACCAAGTTTTTCTCCTCAGGGAAACCCAGCTAGCACAGGAAGAGTGTTAAAGTCTGACTGCGAGACTTGACACCTAACTTCGCTAGTGGAAGTTACCAGATCTTTGGAGATCTTGAAGAATATTGCACACATATTTTATAGCTATAAGACTAGAAGATCAACCTAATTGGTTGATTGAAATTCCAAACTGAAGCTACTAAACCACAACTATTGCACTAATATAATACAAACTAACCAGAGAGCATTGGTTGAGCTGGTAAATTTCCAACTGGATGCAACGTGAATACTTTCCGAAAAAAGACAATTGCAGAAAGAACCTGAAACTTCGCAGAAGTTCATACTCGTTAGTACTCACAATGTTTATGGATGCCGGCAAACATATTTCAGACAAGACACACTGACCTAGTCTTGCAAGCCGATTTACCCATCCTAGAATTGGTTTTCTAGTTAAACGCATACAAACATCATCTGTGAAATGATTGGGGTAAATTTGAGAATTGAACTAACAGAAAATATCAGCACCTACCTCTGTTATATTTGCTTTGAATCCCACTCTGTCAATCCATATGGTGGAACTTCATCTACCCCTGGCCGAGCAGTGAAATCAGGACTCAACTTCTGGCTGTTGAAGCAACTGGCACAGAAAGTGCGGTTACGAGGGTTATACGCACCATCCACATATGGATGCACTTATTCCAGCCTGAAAGATAGGTTATCCTAAAAAAGCATTTGAAGTTTCAGAAGATAATTGGTACGATACTTATCTTCTCCCTGTGTGAAAACTTAAGTAACTGGATCATAGATCACATATTAAGAAAAAGAACAATGTACAATGCAGTCATGGTGCTGAACCCAATCTGATGAACAGAGAACAAACTCATGTGCACACACCACCTGTTGGAATATACATTATCCAAGGTTTTTATGATTATGGATCAATGCAGCACCCAGTTCGTAAAGGTAGTGATATGTGTTTTAGGAAGAAATGAAAATAATAGGATATTTAGACAAGTATGGCTGCATTTCTTATATGAAAATAGAAGTTTTGAGAAAGTTTTCGCTGTTTACAACAAGCAGACGAATGCAAGTTTTGAAAAATACAAAAAAAAAAAATCTTAGCATTCCTTCGTATGAATATAAAAGTAGGTTGTATTTAAGAGCTTAAATAAGCACATAGAACAACACATGGAAGAGAAACCGATTAAACAACAAAATGACCCAAAGATGCTGCCAGCAAATGCCCTTCACTGACATCACTATCGAAATAATATTAGTATCAAGTCACCTCAACTCTTGAATCCATCATATGCATCATGCATGCCAAATACTAATAGTAGTTCTCATTGAGATAGGACAAGCCCTTCAGACTTATGGTTATTCAATTAGCATATTAATGTTCTTGAGAAATATTTATGACCAATTTCCTGCCATATAAATATTTAAAAATTAGGCATTGGCAATTGATTTACAAACATTCATTCGGTTGCATGTGATGAGCTCATTGTTTGACCAGTTCATAGACATGCAACATGTTGTCAAAAAGAAATTAAAAAAGTATCATATCAATTATGTAAATATTGCACTAGTTAAAACATTCTCAAGAATCCTAAATTTGAGAGGCCCATCATAACAAAATTTCTATATAACAACGACTAATGCATATAAAAGAAAATCCATTACTTGCACATTGCCTTGATTCATTGAGCATCTTTGGTAATTGTTGCTCTATTCCCATTACCGCAATTGGAATGATAAAGTATATTAAATTAGTTAATGGCCTTCAAAAATTTCAATACCATACTATGTCGTTTGATGCAAGAAATTACCTCATTTAGAAACTTGATTCACAACTTCTAAATCATAAACACTGGCCTACATGCTCTGATCTAGGATGGCATTTTTCTGCATTCATTTATGTTTTAACATGTTTAAATCATGTCTGTCAATCCACAAATTTCTAGATTAGAGAATGATAGGTTCTTCTATAGAACCTTTATTCTGTTTGTTTATATTATCATTTTGATCTAGCATGTGCTACTAAATCAGTGTGCAAGATGTCCATTGTCATTTCGAAGACTGCTCCTACAAGATAAGGAATACTTTTAAACCTTACGATCAAGTCAAATATTATGAAACAACCCATGACCCCTTAGAAACATTTCCTTTTGTCTCACTTCACACTGAAAATGCAAGACATCTTCAGAAAGCTTGACACATACATTAAAACAAATACAGCTCCAAGAGGCCGGCAGAGAAGCCACACTAGCACAGGGGAAAAATAAAAGGAACAACTTGGTGGCTTTAATTATGAATTGAGAGGAATAAATTTATCGCATCTTTAAACCATTCAGTCCATCTCTATATCATGCCTTGTTTTTATGATTGTAGGCATAAACCCTAACTTATATATCTAACATGTTTTTAACTTCAAGTCTATGCATTGGAAGATAATTATTTGGAATAACAGCTGCTTCTGGAGGTCTCCATCTTCCTGTCCTGGAACAGATAACAAGTACAAGCTTATGGGAATAAGGCTCACGTATTCAACCATAGCACAAGTAGCATAGACCAATCTTTAAATTTGACTCTATGCCAAAACAACTACAACAAGATCAGTTTGATTTAGGATGTTAGCTTTACAACTAGCTGAATCTACAACATAAAAAGCATAATGTCAGAGCAACATTACAAGAGATATTCCAATATCAGAGAGTGCAACTACTTTGCAACTACCTGCAATTTCGTTAGAATGTTGATACCATAAAGAGTGCCCGAGATTTTCAACTGCTGCAGCCACAATTCTTGAAAGCAATTTGTTATAATACAAAGATATAGGCAATACTCGATTCGGATCTCAGCATGGAATTGCTGATAGAACACAATGCTGGTAATATACAGGGCAACCAATCGTCTCTAGAATGAAAGGAATGAGTGCTCACCTCCATTGTTAGCAAATACAAACTCAATTTCATCCCACGTAATCATTAATTTTCATCAAAATCCTGAACTCAGACCATTGGAAATAGCTATCATCAGATGACTATGAGAAATAGCCAATATTCCAAATTAATCATCCATAACAAGCAGCTTTCAAACCACAGGCAATTTAGGACATAAAATATATTAGAAAATCACATTATAATGACAGCTCAGGGTATGCTACCCTATTGTCCAACTAAAAATTAGAAAATATCATCTGTGATGGAATAGTGAGAACGAGTTCATCATGAAAGCAGTTTCCTGAAAAATTTTAAGACCATTTTTGAAGAGATAGATAAATTAACTAAAAGGCAGCATAAATTTTAGAGATTAAATTTTCTATATTACGACATAGCTGTCGACTTATTAATGAATGATTAATTGTAAATCCAATTTCATCATTATTCAGGCTACCTACCCACATTATCCAATCTGAAGATATAGAATATCGATAGAGTTGGCTCAGGAAGGCATTATCAGCACTTATTTCCTGACGATCACATTTTTCATGCATCCAATTCAGGAAATGCTATGCGTATGCCTAACATCATGGCCCTCACCTTTGATAGAGCACCGAGCTGTGATACTTCATAACGGTTGCATTTATAAATGCCCTCCAAGTCATGACATCATAGCGACACTTCAATATCATTTCCACTGCAACCACCGAGAAGAGCGCAAGGTTAAATTTCTAATACAGCGAAATAGTAGTCATTACAACAATGTCATATAGTGTTACAATAAACAAGTGCAGGGCTGCAGATATTCTCACAGCAAAACGATGATACAAATAGGTGATAAGTGACGTAACATAGTAGTCATTACGAAAGCACGAAATAGCTATCAAAATACAACCTCTAAGCTAAGAGGAAGCGTTATAAGTCATGCTATAAGGATAGTAACAAGATATAGTAAACCTGAATATCTCAAAGCATTAACGATAACTTGCAACACTGACACCCAAGCAAAAAGCCTACAAGAAAGGATACGAAAACAAACATAAAGGTTTTTAAAGATCCACCATTACTCTTGACCATATGTACCTCCCCTTTTCCTAGCTGATATTCCATATCAGAAGGATGTTGATAATTCTGAAATGCATGAATTGCCTCTTCTCTACATTTGAACTTCTTGTACAAGGCATGCTTAAACCAGTTATCTCACGCTGACACTCAGGCTAGGATCCATAGATCCCTCGTCTACGGCCCACGAAAACTACATAATAACTTGAAGAAGACAAAACCTCAAGATCAAGCAGCTTGATTTCCTGCATTACAGGGAAACCAATATGAAACTCAATTGACATAATACCCTGCCCTATTAATAAGGTCAAATCAGGTAAACATACTTTCTTTTACAATAAGAGAAATATGTTCATAGAAAAGGATGCAAGTTAGACTTACTTCGCGTGTTACGGGCATCCCATAGCCTGTTAGCTATGAATTGCGTAGTTCATCACCTCTTTGGGATTCGTCATCCCCTATAATAAGATAAGGATCAACATCATCCTCATCTCGATCAACAAACATGGGTTCAATTGACATATTGAAGTATTTGTCATTTCCTTGGTTGCGTCGAATGAAGTTATGAATGATGCAGCAAGCCATAACAATATGTTTCTGAATCTTGAAGGGAAATGGGATAGGACCTCTAAGAATCTTATATCGCTTCTTAAGAATTCTAAAGGCCTTATCTACGCAATTTTGAGCTGAGCATGTCGATGATTGTATAAGTCTCAACAATTGTTATATCGTCGAGCCCTTGGATTCTTAAATGTACTTAGGTGGTACCTATTACCCCGATATGGGGCAAGGAACTTGCCTATATTGGCATATCCCGAGTCAACAAGATAAAATTTTCCTGTAAACGAGAACAATGGCTTGATGTCATCCACTTAAAACTTTAATAAAGGTAATTGGTCACATGCTTTATGAATTTATTAAATACCTTCTGGTACGACGAAGCCACCTGACTCAACACACAACGTAGGACTCTCATGTCGGCTGGATCCTTTCCAACCAGTACAAACGAAAAGGAAGGAGTGATCAAATAAAACTGCAGCCATGACATTTTGAGAAATTGTGCCCTTTCGATTACGAAAGCGTGGTTGTTTGCTTTTCTTGACTAAAGCAGGTATATGCGTACCATCGATAGCTCCAAGAGCATGCTGTGATCAATAAAACTATATCAAGGACGCGGTTGTAATACAATCATAAATGAAAGACTTGCATCTATTCGTGTCCATATGTACCATGAAGAAAGGATTGAAATGATTGTTCTCACGAATTCATGGATGCACACCGGTATCCTGACCAGGTTGAGCGATAAAATCTTGCTTAAGTGAACAAATTACTTTGAGTATAGTGTTAAAGTGTCTGGATATTGTCTTTCCGGAGTGCTGAAAAGTTTCAGCCAACACTCTATTGGTCACACCATGACCTATGCCGTAAAGGAAGATCGCAAGCTGCTCCTTTACGTAATAATACGGGTGCTACTAACCAACCCACGCGAAAAAAGCAATTCTTCTAGCTTGAAGAACATAGTGTTTGTCATCCTAAAGTGGTCATAACCTCTATCTAGATGTCCACTCAAAATATCTGATCTGAGTTCATGACCCGAGAATGGTCGCGTTCGGCATGGCCTCTTTGAAATAATATTATAATTTGATAAATCAATGATGCCATTACTTATCAGCATAGTTACGACATCCTGCCAATAGTTGTCCTCATCTATTAAAAATGCCACAAGATCATGGAAGGTATCCATCTATTACAAAAAGAGAGTAGTTCATAAGACAACCATATGCATATCTAAAATTTGAAAGAAATATTAAAAGCCATAGACTATACTAACATGCATAAATATATCTAGCAAACATGTCCGTATTTACAACAACATATCAGCATTCATCTAACTTAAAATAAAACTCTAACTGAAGATCTGACATATGTAGAGACAACTATAGCGAGATATATAATTCCGTATCTACTTCAATATTGGTATATGTTACGACCATCGATGAAAATAACCAAATTCACTTTGTTGAGTCGAAGATGCAGATGTGGTACAGAGAGTTTCTTCGGCACTACCAACTGGAGAATGGGTCTGACAATGGGAGATGCTATCGTCACTGCTTGGTCTGAATAGTGGCTGCATGAATGGACTATGTCCCACATGGAGAGGCAGCATGCATGGGAGGAGGCACGAAAATAGGTGGGCCACCCTGATGGACACCATGCATTGGAGGCATAAAGATATTAGGCACAGGAGCATAACTTCCATATGGGGCTGCCACTGAAGGTGGTACACGGTAGAAATCAGCCATTTATCTTTTAAGCCAAGCTTCAAGTAGTGGACCTTCATAATGCATTAGGAACCACCTATTAATCTCAATTTTCAAACTGTCCCCTACAGCAAGAATACATTCAGGTGTAATCCCAGGGAGACTCTCTAACTTCCGCATGCATTTGTCAATAGAGTACACTGTGGTCGAGCAAGCTGATCTCTCCTAAGCAACTCATTAGCAATTTCCAATCTTCTTTTACCTTGATCCACCATTTCTACTAAGACATCAGCTGCATTAGTTGTGGACCTAATCTTACGTGCGGTAGTAGTTATAAAGGATGACCTTTTCCTCTTTCCACTACTAGTTGATAAACCTCCTTCTACATAACAGTCTGTGGGTAAGGTCGAGGCAAAAGTAGTTGGGCTCGATGGGGATACACCATGGAATCAGTGATCGAAGGGACCGGTTGATGAACATGACAGTCCGCCACGTCTTTATGATAGTTGCCCAAATTCTATGTCCTCCAGGTTGATCCGATCCATCTCGTCGTCCGATGTATCATTATCGGATACGCCCTCCGAAATAGCAGATGTATCCCCCCGTCTACCGGTAGCTGTATACCTTGAAAAAAGAATATCTATGTCGTCGTAAGCAGGAAATGGCTTACCCTTAATCCCAGCATAGTCCTTGTTAACCTGAAGTATAATTTAATAAATTTATTATTGTAATGTTATCAATAAAAACCATCCACTCACCGAGATGACCTCCTCCCACATATGCTCATCGCCACACGTGGGAAGATTTAGTGCAGGATCCCACCCCAACCAGATCGATTAGCTAGGTTATAGTACAAGTTGAAGGTCTTCTTCAAAACCTTCAAATGATTTTTTAGGTTTCTAAAACTAAAGGACATGTTAGTCCTTTCGTTGAACAAATTTGTCATCTTTCTCCAAGTATCCTGGGAGAAGGTACCGTTGTGATAGTTACCTTCGTCATTCTCTTGCCTCATCAAGCCTAGCATGATCATATCAAGAGCATCTGTCTAATTAGGTGCTCTTGGACGACTTGATCCTTCTCTTGCTTGTGTTGATTCACTGACTTTTTTTAATTTAGGCATGGTTAATCTATAGGGCCAGAGTGGATGGTCATTTGACAGTATGGCTTGCAACAGAATAAGACATGGCACACATTAATGTTATATGAATCAACATGCAATAATTTTCATAGATTTCATTTATTAAAGAGTTAAGCATTAAGCTATGATACATGAACAACATGACAAGATTTAGAATGAAGTGTAGCAATTAAATTTAAATTTATGTTTAACGCTTGCACGATGAAAGTATTAATGAAGAAGTCATAATCCTTGTTTTGTCATGACATTATTAGTAATGGCATAAAACATTGAGATTTATATAATCTGTATGCCTACATGTTAGAGGGACCACTTAAATGAGAGTAAACTGTTTCAGGAACCTGCATGAGTACAGGGTCCCCACTCATATGGATATACAAAATAATCAACATGCGCATATGAAAGTATGTATGCATGCTCAATAGTTGTGAATAAAATTTTTAAAAAAATAGATATTATCACACACAATTTTTGTTTTTTGAACCAACTACATGTCATATACTTTGTCAAGGCAACTTAAGCATCAACACATATATGCATGTCATATACTTTTTTCACATTTTATAAGAAAATAAATAAGCAATTATATATTTGGAGTATCTGAACCTATTAATCCTCAACAAAACAAAAGTTTCAATTTTCTATATATTACATCTCGATTTTTTTAAAAAGCCCTATCAGAAATTAACTAGAAGCTCCAGGTTGCAAATGAAAAGTGCTTCCACCAAATGATATTAGAAGAGCACACATGTATTAGCAAGGAAATCAGGATAACAAAGATTAACAACAGAAACCAAAAGAAGAGGCAACGCTTACTTCAACTGTCAGAGGAAGAGCTACAGAAAGATCGAAGCCGGGCCACAGATATCAGTCTCGGAACAGTCCGGAGGCTTCTAAAAAGATTCAAAGGAAGAACATCAGAGTCAAAGAGCAGACAACAATTCCAGTTACCTTGATTACCTCTGATACCCTTTTATGAAGGAGGAAGATGGAGGTCGTAGCCTATCTTCGACATACACAACAGGAGAAACAAAGTCTAATAATCGAATGACAAAAATGATGTGTGGAAACAAGCAACTTCCTTCAAAAACTACTGAATCTGTGAACAGACTAAAGAAATCAAGAGAGAAACTTGGATGATTTAAGAGAGAAATCGGGAAAACAGACAAATCAATAATCGGACAAAAGGTTAGGGACTTACCTATGACCCACAATCTTTGAATCTTCAACGGTAATGCCCGGAATAGAGACATTTCCTCTTCCTTGAAAAGATGGCATGAAATCAGGAGTAAATACCTCTATCGATGCTCTTGCAACCCTCAATCTCGTTGCCAAGTACTCGATCGATAGTAGAGACAACCAATCCCAGAAATCACCGATGATAGGCAGCCTCGGAGACCCGCAGAAGAGTAAACATGAAACCCTACCTTCAATGCTAGGTTTTCGGCAAGGAGAGGAGCAGAGGAATGAAACACTCGGCCAGAAGAAGGTAGGTGAGAAATGATAGGTGAGAAATGTCAAGTAGTGAATGCCCTTTTTATTAAAATTCCACTCATAGTTCGGGGATAGGTTTGGCCGATCGCTTTCCTATTCCACGGGGTCCCCAGGAATAGGAAATGGGGAATACCAAAGCTGCCCAGAATAAAAGTAGAGATGGGGCCCATTGGAATAAATGCCGCTGTTTGGGGGAATAAACATGTATAAGACCCTATTCCAGCTGGGAATAGGGTATCCAAACAGAGCCATAAAGAGCAAGAAATCCCCACCTCAAATGGGATGGAGTGGGATGGGTCCTTTTATTTTGGATTAGAATTGACATTTGAGCCCTTCATAAATAGTGAAAAAAGGCTTCCTATTATGAAGTATAGTAGAAGGAGAGTAAGGTAACCTCTGGTTTTCAAGAATATTTTTTATTTTTATATTCTAAAATAATTTTATTTTTTTATTTTTTAATCTTTAAAACAATATTCAACTCAACTCAACTCATCTAAGCCTTTTCCCAACTACATGGGGTTGGCTATGAATCTTCTTCCTTCACTCTTCTCTATTCATGACTAAGTCGATATTTAAATTATAAATAGTTTATTTTTTTAATTATTTCTATCCATATTAGTTTAAGGTAGTGTTTGAAATAGGGGATAAGAGGGGATATCCACAGGGATATCTCCTCTTATTCCCAAAAGCCATAACTATAAGGGATAGCTGGGAATAAAGTTAACCAAAGGGATAATCCATGGTTAACCATGGGATATCCCTTCAATTTATTCCCTAGAAAATGCAGGAATAGCTGGTTATCCCTCCAAATAAGAGTAAAAAAAAAGTTATCCTATGGATTTACCTTTTTGCATTTATATGATCAATGGGATAGCTAAGGGATATCCCTAGGGATAGCCAGGGGATAAACTCTATCCCGTACACTTATCCATGGATAATATTTTTCTATCAAACACTACCTAAGTCTATCTTTACCTCTATCCTTACCATCGATTGTTAAAAGATCACTCTTTCTAATTGGAACATCCAAAGGTTTTCGTTGTATATATCCAAACTACCATAATCGATTTTCTCTTATTTTATCTTCAATTGTGGCTACTCCTATCATTTCTCTTATATGATTATTTTTAATTCTATCTTTTAAAGTTTTACCACATATCCATCTTAACACTCTGTTTCATATAGCAAAGCTGGCTTAATAGCAGTTTTATATAATTTTTTTTAATTTTAATGGGATGCATCGATCATATAATACTTCTGAAGTACTCCTTCACTTAATCCATCTTGCTGTAATTCTATAATTCACATCTTCATCTATTTCACCTTTTTGTTGGATAATTGATCCTAAATACTTAAATTTTTTACTCCTTGTATCTCTTGGCTTGCAATCTTCACTGTTTCCTCATTTGTATTTCTATTTCTACTAAAATTCCATTTCATGTATTCAGTTTTAATTTTACTAATCTTAAAACCTTTAAATTCTAAAGCCTCTCTCAAAATCTCTAGCTTATCATTTACTTCAAATTTAGTTTCATCAATTAACACTATATCATATGCAAATAACATACACCATGGAATATCATTTTGAATATGTTTGGTTAATTCATCCATAACTAATAAAAAAAAATATGGACTTAAGGAAGATTCTTGATATAAACCTACAGTAATTAAAAATTCACTAGTTTCTCCTATTGTTGTTTTAACAACAGTTATTGCTCTATCATACATATCTTTTATCAATTCTATGTACATTTTGATAATTCATTTTTCTCTAAAACCCATCATATTATTTCTCTAGGTACTCTATCACATGTTTTCTCTAAATCAATAAAGATCATATGAAGATCTTTTTTTCTTTTTTCTATACCTCTAAAATAATATATTTAGTAAATAAAAATAAAAAATATTTTTTTTATAGTTTTGCTATGAACAACATCTTTCAAACTATTGAGAAAAAAAATTTAAAATAATGTTTACTTCCATATTTTTTTAGTTCTTTATTTTTTCTATTCTCTTCTAATTCTTTTTTACTTTTATTCTTTTTGAAAGTTATATTTTTTAAAAAATATTTTTATTTTTAATCACTGAACGTATTTTTACATTTGCTTTTAATTTATTTTTTTATAAGAATAAAAAAATTTAAAAAAAAAATTATTCACAAAATATAAATATTTTAGAAGAACGGCAATTTTTTTTTTTTTTACTATGTTGACTTACAAATGGTACCGCCGATGGTATAAATTTTGTACTGCAAAATATTGTGCATGTTAATTTGAATAGCTGCCACATATTTTACGTCTGATACCGACATGGCGACATCTATTATTCATTCACAGTCGACATTTATTTCACTATTTTCTAAAATTTAATCATAGTCATCCAAACATGCGCAGTATTCTGTAGTTCAAAGCGTTTACCACGATTTATCGGTGCTCGTTGATTTAATCTTTTAGAATGGATGGTGACAGCCATTTGATGGAGACTTCAACTGAATAGAATAATCGGAGGAAGAAGCAACAGGGACGCCACTCCATCTGCACCACATGCAAATTATCATGCAAATTATTCAATGGATATCTAGAAGAACACCTTGACCGACCATAGATATTAAAGTTGGGCACAGCTAGCGTTCGGACTGAGAAATTGTTACCTCTTCACCAAATAACATCACAACATTGTGCTAATTAAGCTTCAACAAATTCCTGCCCTTTTAATTTGCATACAGAATTAAGTAAACAAATACAACCATCTCAGCCTCTCTCAGATTGGTAGCCACACCAACATCCAGCCTCATGGAAGGGTTCTGTGTCACATGCTTGCTTTCTCTCTCTCTCTCTCTCTATGCACTACTTAGAAGTTTCACTTACTCTAAATCATCATTTTTAAGCACTCAATTTAGTTAGAACCTATTTGGATTAGCTATTGACCTCTCAAAAGTTAACCATTGCGATCAGTTTGCTTTAAGAATCAAAATAAAATTATAAAATATAAACATTGTTGTCAATCAAACCAACTTCCAAATTTTTTTTTTTTTTTTTTTTCCCTTAAACCCTACTGCCTTCTGCCATCTCCTCCATTCCTATGGCAGATTTTTCCCCCATTTCTTCCGTCTTACATTATAAAATTACCTTTAATTTAATAAAAGCAAAAGCCCAATATTAGAATATTTTATATTTATATAAATTAATTATGCCATTTATATTTATGGACATGGAATTGTTTATTTATTAATTAGTATTTTAAGCTTTATTTTCTTTATTATAAAACTCATTGAATAAAGGAAATGATAAGAAATATTGTATTGTACTTAAAAAAAAAAACCTTATTGGTCATTTAGTGCTTAAACAGCAACTACTATAGCAGTTCAATCAAACATTTTATTACAAAATAACTAATGACTATCAACTATCAACTACCAATTATCAATCCACTCTCAAAAATTAATCCAAACAGGCTTTGATCTCATTTGGCAACTAAACAAGCAGGTGGGCAAGCAAGTAAATGCACCTTCTAGTGTCCAGTGGTCTCCATTCACACTAGATGGTGGAGATGCATCAGAATTGGCTCCTTAAATTTATTAGGCTACCAACCAAGCAAGTCTTCCTCATTAGCATCAATGACCTCACTGTCTCAAACATGGATGATAAATTTCTTCCATTGCTTGATAGGCAAATCAGTGAAGTCAAACTAGCTTGCATGCATAGTTTCACAGCAACCTGGAGAATGTGTGTATGTAAAGCCAAAGAGACTCATGATATTTTCTGATTAGATTTTTTGTGTGAGGTCTTCAATCATTACAAATAATATTGAAGCAAATTTAACACATGATCAGTACGTGGACAAGGATTTGGTTGAATTTAGAGCCTTAGTCTCACATTGCTTGTAGGACTCTTATGATTTGGATGGGTATTTCATTGTAAACAAAGGAGATGGTGACTCTTTGGATGAGAGAATTTTGGTTAGTTTGGCCTTATCTTGTCACATGAGTGTCAAGGAGGTGCTGCAAATTAAAGGAAGGAAAGAGCTGGTCGGATGCTCCAACTCCAACGTAGCTACTAAAAATATTTGCACTTTAATTACTTCAGTTCTCAGTGAAGATAAATTTTCATTGGAGTAAACTCTATATTTGAAACCCAGAGTATTGAGTGTATGAAGAGGCAGCATACCAAATATGCTGTCCGAGATAAAGATTTTGAACACATGGAACCACTTCAGGCTCATCTTCCACAAGCTCTGCTTGTGGTTATCTTCTTACAGGGCAAGTTCTCCTCAAGGTAACAAGGGTTGCATGATTTTAACAAGAGTAGCATATAAATATTACTACTAAACAAATATTACTTTCAATTATTCATTTCATACATCAGCCAGCTGTCTCAATGTACAAAAAAACAAACAAAAAAAAAGTCTAGCTGTTCTCTGAAGCTTTCATTACCCTTGTTAAATACGCTGAGATGCTAGAGCCAACATGCATGTGGGTACTGCATGTCATGAGATATAGGCACTACAAAAAATCAAGTTTTGTTTAGGATTTTTTTCATAGGAAAAGGTTAAAAAATTGTAAGAAAAGCCTTTTCCTACGATTTCTGCTGCTTGCAAAAGTTGAATGTCAGGAAAAAGCCTTTGCCTACGACTTTAATAAAAAAAGAAAAGAACTTTTTCTTATGATTTCTTTTTCGTAGATAAAGTTTATATTTCGTAGGAAAAGAGTGATCAGAATTTTGAAATTTAAATTTAAAATTTAAAAACTTTTGCTTACAAAAATAAAAAATCGTAGGAAAAAAAGTAAATTTTTAAAAATTACTTTTCCCTATGAAAAATAGAAAACTTGCAGAAAAAAGTTGGCTAATAATATTTTTTAATGATTTCTTTTCCTAGTAACGGTAAAATCGTAAGAAAAAATTAAAAAAAATATTTTTTTATCCACATTTTTTCCTATGAAAGTGTTAAAATCGCAGAGAAAAGTAGTAAGATAAATTTTTTTTAAAAGTCTTTACCTACGAAAAAAAAGAAAAGTCATAGGAAAAAGTGATTAAATAATTATTTTTTTAATCATTTTTACTTGTAAAAATAAATTAAATTGTAGGAAAAAATGATAAATAAATATTTTTCTTTTTTTTCCTATGAAATATGTCTAAAATTATAGGGAAAAGTTAGTTAGAAATTAAATATTCTTAAGCTTTGCCTACGAGAAATGCAAAAATCGTAAGGAAAAGTAAAGGTTTAGAAATCATAGGAAAAAGTCTTTATTCTATTTTAAATTATTTAATATTTTAAAATTATATATCTATTTTAAAATTTTTTATTATTTTGCATGTTTTATTTAAATAAAATATAATTTATTTATTTTATATTTTTTAAAATATTAAAAACTGTATCAATAAAAATAATATGATTATTTACATACAATATCCATTACATATACAAAATTTTTACATGATGGCAACAAAGATAAACATCAAAATAATTAATAAATGAAAGTTATCAATTAGAATATCCATAACTAACATAAAACATACTAGTGTGACGACAGAGGTGGAGGTAAAGGCGGAGGCAAATGTGAACGATGAATGTGGTGAAGGCTACGTAGTGTTGGCTGAAGTGTAGCAATACAGAACATAACAACTGTAATCGAATATGATGCATCCCCACTAGAGGTAGAGGCAAAAGTTCTATGTCGAGGTTTTTTTTGCTGCCTTCATTCTAGGAATTGATCCCCAACCTTTGCGATAGCTCGAACGTGTACCAAGAACGTCTTCAACAATGTCACTCTCAGTAATATTTCCACTCTTAGAGCCATCTTTCTGGGTGGATAACAATGTGCGGCATTGGAGCATTTCTTCCTACAAAAATAATCAATTCAAAATTAAATAATAAATACTTTAAAATCAACAACAATAATAAGAACAACTACTATAGATAAAATAATTTAAAAATTACATAGTAAACACTCTAAAATCGATGATGACGACAACAACAACAACTACTACAAATAAAACAATTCAAAAAATTCTAAAATAAGCACAGTTTAAAGTTCATAGAGGAACAATCCAAAAGCAATAGATATCTATTAAATTTGATCAATTTCAGGCCATTGAAAATAGTTCCCTTTTAAGTCTCATTCAAGTTTCTAGGTCCCTGTTATAGGTAAAAAATTGCACAGACGAAATTTTTAGAAGATAAACTTTGAATTTTATGTTAAAAAAATTAATCAAAACATGGGTTCCGATTAATTTCTTCCATATGTTCTGGTCAAATAAACAATAACAACAACAACAATAAGTACAAATAAAACAATTCAAAAATTAAATAATAAATACTCTAAAATCAACAACAATAACAACAACGGTAGCGACAAGGACAACAACAACAATAATTGCAATAGCAACAGCAATAACAACAATAGCACAACAATAATACCACGATCACCAATATCAATATCAACAACAACAACAATAACAACAACGACGACGACAACAACTATAAATAAAATAATTTAAAAATTAAATAGTGAACACTTTAAACTATGAACAATCCTAGACATTTGCAAGATTTTTCAGTGGCCATTATAAAAGATATTTTAATACCCATCGCCATCCTATCCTATGATAATGAGCACTGACAGAAAAGGATGGAGGACTGGTATCGAGTCTCGTACTCAGAGGAAGGACTTAACTTAGGTCAGGATTTAGGAAGTCACTTCACCTCAACAATTTAGGTCTCTCCCATTCTCCCTTGCATGCAGGCTTTTACTTGGTCGCTTTATTAATCAACATTCACCACAACCCAACTAAAGAGAAGAGGTGTCTTAGCCAAAAGTCAACACCGAGGCAGAATAAAAACTGTCCAGCCATCGTATTCAGATCAACTTTAAGTATGATAAAAGATAAGAAAATGAGATTATTAATGTTATGTCAGTGGTAGGATAAAAATGGTGAAAGATTAACTTAAAGCCTTGTGACATTTGGACATTTAGGTTCTGTCAAAGTGCCTGCACTTTAAGACACTTTAAGCCCAACCATTTCCAAAAGGTGAACTCAGTCATAGTTTCCACTTTCCAGAACCAAAATAGCCTAGCACATGCTGCATAAATATTTAGTATCAAATTGTATCGCTCTCAAGAGCTTTACTTAGTAGTTGGGAAGATATTAATTGAAAAGGGAAAAACAAAAAAGCTATTGAACAGCTAATATAAAAGCACTAAGCATCCGTTTAACTAGCAAAATCGAAAAAAGGACAGTATTGGACTACTGGCATGGAACATTTACAACAGCAGGTGGCAAAATCAAATATGTTCATTGAAAAGATATACCTCGAGACTTTTGGATAGTTTAAGCGGCATTCAACAGTACCATCAGACCTTTTCTGCCAAAAGAATAATGATGGAGATTACTTACTCTGTGAGTTTCTTTATGCTAAGAAAGACTATAAAATAAGTTTATCTGCAAGATAGATTCTCCATGAAAAGCATAAGATCTAACAACTATGAGCAAAATAGATAATGGCACCACCAAAATGTGACAGAAACGATGTATACAGCTTCTTATTAGATTGAAAGGAAAGTTTGTGATAAACATCCAAAGGAAATATTGTGCATTGGGCACAAAGATCAATCTTTCCCACAAAATCTGCAACTCTACATGATAAAAAAGACAGCATGAAAAAAAAATTGTGCAAAAACCGAAATGACCTCAATTGCTCTGCCACTCAACCCACTAATCAGTATCTGAGCCTTGCTTAACCTATACAAAACAGGCACTCACAATCGAATCATTCAAAAGAAAAAACCTTGAGTTCACGACGAAAGGAAATCGAAACCATTCGAAGCAACGAGAACAGGGTCGATTACCTCTTCTGCGCATCGACGCCCCACACTCGAATCTGGCAATCGTAGAGAGCTGTTTCCTGCACCGTTAGTTCCTCTCCGTCTTGAATGATTATCAATGAGGACCTTCATTTTTTCTTTTCCTGATACTAAAGGAAACAAAATCATGAAAGTTAAACATAAAAGATAAATGTATAGAAGATGAACATATGATAAATATTACCAATTTATTAAAAAGGTGTTAATTAAAAATTATTGTTGAAAACCTTTCTTTTTGTTGATTAAGACTGAAGGATTCATAACTCTAAAAGCAGAACCATAGAAGATCTGCTAAATCCATGGCATATATATTATGCTGATAGATTGCCAAAGAAGAAAGTTATTAAAGCATAAAAAATGTTTAAGAAGCTATGTAAGTGTCACCAAGAGAAGGTGAGGAAAGAGTATCTCAGCAAAAAAAAAAAAAAAAGAAATCGGGACCTCTTGTAGCGTCCACGGTGGCGAGAGGAAAAGATTGTGTTTTAGTCAATCTCCTCGTCGTCGGCGTCTCCGAGATTTTTATATGAACTCCAAACCGCGGGAATGAGGGAACTCGGGATTTAGGGCACAACGAGGGAAGCCGCGGGAGCTCAGGATGAAGGGAGGCGGCACTCGGGATTTAGGGCACAACGAGGGAAGCTGCGGGAGCTCAGGGATAAAGGGAGGCGGCACTCGGGACTTTGGGCAGGATGAGGGATTTTTAGTAAGTCTTTTTCCCTACAAATCGTAGGGAAAGAGTGGCCTTTGCCTACGAAATTTATGAAGTTCGTAAGCAGAGCTACAACGGTAAGCCTTTGCCTATAAATTTTAAGAAAATAGAAAATAATAATTTTTTTTAAAAAATTTACCTATAAAATACATAAAATTTGTTTGCAAAAATTCAGCTGAAATTATTGTCTATGATTTTCATAAATACCATAGATAAAGGAAGCCAAATCTTTGCCTACGATTTTCAATATGTCGTATGGAAAGGTCTAGATGGAAGCTTTTTTTTCTATAATTTTTTGAAAAAAAAAAAATCTTTTTAAATAAAATTTGACGGATGATTTTGCCTCCAAAACTTGTTGATCCAAGAACAAAGACATTCCCTACGATTTTCATTAAAATCGTAGCAAAGGTTTTTTTACATAAAGCATTTCTTTGCAATTTTGGGTTTTATCGTAAGAAAAGATATTTTTATAATAAAAAAATATTCTTTATATTAAAATTTTTTTCGCTATAGAATTTTTCCTTATGATTTCAAAAAATCATAGAAAAAGATTTTTTTGCCTACAACTTTAAATTTGTAGGCATAAAAATTGTAAGCAAAACCTACATTTGTTATAGACATGCTAAAAAAAAGAGAGGCGTTAAGAAATGTAGTTGAAAGCTTTGCTTGTAAAGGTTTTTTTTATAATTTGGATGTGCAATTAAGAAATAACATAAAATATAAAAATATAATTATGAGACACTAAAATTTAACATAAAAAATCTTTCAATATGAAAGAAAAAGATCATAAAAGTTGAACAAAAAAATCTTTAAATATTCATATTAATAATAGAATTACATAAAATACCTTCTAGCAATGCTTGACATCTAAAAAATTATTTGCTCACCTAATATATATAGGTGAATTTCAACAAAAGAATGGAATAAAACATCAAAATTATGACAAAAGAATACAAGTTAGGGGGAATAAAATCAGTACCAAATCATTAGATATAAAGAATATCTCACAAACAATTATCTTCTAAAATTTTACCTTGATTTGAAATTGTATAACTTTTTAATTAAATAAACAAATTAGTGGTAGGACCTTTTATTTTTCTTCTCCCAGCCGCTTTTTCCTTTGTACTTCTATTTCTCCCCATTCTCTCTTTTTTTCATAGATTTATTTAACCTTATTATTTTATAAAGTCATGGGTTCACATGAAATCAGGATTCAACCCAATACAACTCTCACTTCTGATTTGTGCAGAGGTTCTATCAAGCTTGCTAACTTCTTGCACAACTTGGTTTCTCCTTTCATACAATTTTGTTATCATATCTAATAGATTTTTTTTTTTTTTGTATGAATCTTCTTGATTCATATCAAATCCTTTTCAAACACATCTCAAATCCAATGATATTCGACATTAACATGCTTTATTTTGAAATAATACATGGCATTTTTTCTTAGTATATGGTACTTCAACTGTCATAGTGTACTATAAAGTTATCCTATTTTAAGCTTAACTCTTCAAGAAATCTTTTTTTAACACATCTCTGATCCAATGATATATGACATCAATATACTTTATTTTAGAATGATACATGGCATTCTTTCTAATGTTTATGGCACTTTTCTGTCACAGTGTATCACAAAGTTATATTTTTTCATGCCCAACTCTTTAAGAAATCTCTTCATTTGCAACATCTCCTTTCTTGATTTGTAGTTGCAATATATTCTACTTCAGTTGTGGAGAGAGCCATACACCTTTGTATTGCCATGAAATTGCTCCCCCTACAAATGTGAACAAGTAATCAAAAGTAGACTTTCTCCCATCTTATTCTTCTGCCCAATCTATATTTATGAAGCCTTCTAAAATAGGTTTTGAATCACCAAAAAAAGATAAACTTTTGATGAGCCTTTAAGATACCTTAGCATCCATTTTACTATTTTCCAATGCTGTTTTTCTAGATTAATAAGATGCCTATTCACAGCACCCACTGCATGTGCTATTTTGGTCTCATATATATCATGACATGCATCAAACTTTGTATTGTAGATGCATAAAGAATCTTTTCCATTTTCTTCTTCTCCTCCTATTTGAAGGGCACTGTTGAGAACTCAATTTGAAGTATCCAGTGATGCATGTTTTCTAATTTGGCATATTTCATGTTAAACCTTTCAAGTACCTGTTTAACATAAGTTTCTTATAACAATCAGAGCTTTTGGCTTTTCTGTCACATAGAATTCTTATCCCCAAAATTTATTAACTGATTTGAAATCTTTCATATCAAAAAATTTATTGAGATCTTTCTTCAATCTATTGATCAAGCCAACAATTAGCATATTATCGACATATAATGGTAAAATAATGAAACCACCATTAAGAAATTTTTTTTAAATAGACATAATGGACTACATATGTTCTGATGCAACTTTGACCCATCATAAATGAATCAAACTTTTTATACCATTACCTTGAAGCCTATTTTAACTCATATAGGCTCTTTTTTAACTTGCAAACCATGTGATCTTTATCTCTTATCTTGAATCCTTTGGTTGCTCTATATATCTTTTCTTATAGATCACCTATAGAAAGGTTGTTTTGACATCTAATTGTTGCATTTCTAAGTTTAGACTGGCATCTAGATCTGAAACAACTCTGATCGATGGCATCTTTATTATAAAGAAAAGATCTTATCAAAATCAACTCATTTCTTTTGCTCAAATCCTTTGACAACAATCTAGCCTTGTATCTAATTTGCTTGTATAACCGTCTTGCTTTAATTTATAGACCCATTTGTTTTTCAAAGCTTTCCGCTCCTTAAGTAGCTTCACTAACTCATTTGTGATCCATATGCAATGAATCTATCTCTTCTGACGTAACTTTTCTCTACATATTCTAATTCTTATCTGCCCGAGTTTCCAGATAATCCTTTGGCTCTCTAATATCTATGAGCATCATGTAATATCTATATATGTTTCACATTGAGCAGTAAGTTTGGAACATATATAGCATCTTTAAGAGTTATCTTGTGTCCAGGACTGGTTTTGATCACAAAATTCTTTTCTTTAATTTTTAAATATCTTTGTTCTCCAACTTTACAACTTCAAAATTATCTCGTTGGAAAGATAAGAAATAATTAATATGAGGAATAGCACAAAGGATGCTCTATTTTCAGTAATTCAATTTACTTCTGCATCATTTACTAGAAGGTAATTACATTAGAAGCTACAAAGATGCCAACATCACTATTCAATGCCACTGTATGTAGTCTGAGTTTTTAAATTTTTTTATCGATTTTGTATTGACCCATATATTAATTTTGATGAATAAAAAAACTATATGAGTATATTTCTTATGTTACTAGTGATTTAATTAAGTATTTCATATATTTAAGTTTTTAATCAGTCAAAATCACAAGAAAAATCAAGTCCAAACTTGAGTTTACTTTTAAGTATCATGTTTAGCACTTAGAGTCGACTCTCATGGTGAGGAGTGACTCTGGCACGCTCTGGCACAGTTTGATACTTTTGGCACTCTCAAGCCGACTCGCACAATGGGAAAGTCGACTCGATCAGAAGAGTAGAGAGACCAATTCCGCACAGAGCTTGAGCTGACTCGCGTAGAGCTGAGTGACTCATGCAGGGCTTGAGTTGACTCGCACAGTTTTACAGAGAAGGAGAAAAACTATGTCCAAAGCTCGAGTCACCCCATAGAAAGTAAGAGCCGACCTCTCATCGGGCAGAAATTTTTTTTTTTTGACATTTTGAGCTCGAGCCGACTCGTAACTTGCTCAAGTTGACTCGACTCTATCAGGAGCTGATTCTAGGACTATCAGAGACGGCTTCAAAACCTGACAGTCGACTATCTTAGGATTCATCGATAATTAAAAAAGTGGTAGGAGTGACTTAATGGTACTATAGACAATGTACTATCTTAAGAGGGTTATGGACATATCGTTTGCAACCTCAGTGTTACCAATTATTGATTTTGATGATTAACAAAAAATGAGTATATTCATTATTTTGATAAATTTAAGAAGTGTTTCAGGCATTGAAATGTTTAATCAGTCAAAAGGTAAAGAAAATAAGTTTTGAATCGAATTTTAATGAAATTATTTAAGTTCAGAAACTTAGAGTTGACACCTCAACTATCCGGAGCGACCCCAGGTGTATCAAAACTTTTTTAGAATTTCGGCACAGTCGAAGTCGACACCTAGAGTTTCGGATCCACTCCAACCTGAGATAAGAGAAGTGGTTTCTGCGTCAGTTTTTGGAGTCGACACCTGGAGTTCAGAGCCGACACCTGAAAGTTGCGGAGCCGACACTGAGTTTCTGGAGGCCGACTCTAACCTGAGTACAGATAGCATATTTTTTGGACATAGTTAGAGTCGACATTTTTGAAATCTGGAGCCGACTCCCGAAACCGAGCCGACACATACCTTTTCAGAGCCAACTCCTCAACAACTTTTTATTGCTATTTTTGGACACCCCAAGTTGAGCCGAACTTGAAAAGTTGGACCACTTCAACCTGTCAGGAATGGATTTTCAAATGTCAAACAGACTCCAACGGTAATATTTTTTCCACCTAATCTCTAACGGCTATTTTTTGTGAGTGCAGAAGCAATCTAACTATTCTGTAACGATATATTTCTACCTAAACTTGGATTAAGAGATCTATAAAAGGGAAAACCGTCCGTTTGAAAAGAGAGGAAAAAATTAAAAAATACTTAGTGAAAAAGAGAGAGAAATCAAGAGAAAGACTCAGAGCTCAAATCCATCAATCCTAGAGAGTTCAAAGAGAAATCCAAAGCACTCAAAGTTTAGAATCAAAGATTTTCAAGCAAAAAGGAAGAAAGCAAAAGCCCTGTTTCTCTCAACTTCTCCATCGCGATTTTTGTGAAGAATCTGAGCTGAGGCCTGATTCAATCTTTCAAAGAAGAAGAAGAAAAGCACACATCCAAATCGCTTCAAACAGGCTTTTCTTACCTTTGTTTATTTAATTGCATATTTGCTCATTTAAGGAGCTGTGTTGTATTCAAAACTTTATTTTTTATTATTTGCGAATTCAATCAGGAGATTGAATTAGTTAGGTAGTGTATCTCGGACAAGCTAAGGATAGCTTGTGGTTGGTTTTGTGCTGGTGAGCCCGGAAAAACCAGCTGGATTCGTTGTGACCTCGAAAAAATAACAAGTTTGGGTTGTGAGCTTGTAAACAACTCGACTGTAATCAAGTGGATTAGTGTGGACCCAAGTGCTGCTTGGGAGTGGACATAGGTGTTGGATACACCAAACTACTATAAAATCTTTGTGTTTGTTGTGCTTTATCTCTCTCTCTATCTTATTTATTGTGCCTAGCATTTATCTATACATTACACTCAAGCATTTTCATATCAAAGTACTTAGTTTTAAAGTGTTAAAATTTTTAAGAACCCAATTCACCCCCCCTCTTGGGTTGTCATTTGGGCCAACAATTGGTATCAGAGCTAGTGCTCATTTTCAGCTTGATCCAACGATCAAGAGTCAAAATCCAAATGACAGCTCAAGCTGGATCTTCATTTGCTGAAGGTCAATCCACAAATAACCTCTTTATTTAATGGAACAAATTATGGATATTGAAAAGCTAGAATGAGAATTTTTATTCAAGCTTTAGATTATGAACTATGGAGTGTAATCATTAATGGACCAAGCACACCCACACACTTAGTAGATGGTTCAATAGTTCCTAAACCGAAAGGGATTGGAATGAGAACGATAGGAAAATGGCTCAGCTTAATGCAAAAGCCATGAATGTTTTATATTGTGCTTTAGATGCTAATGAATTTAATAAATTTCCTGCAAAAGAAATCTGGGATAGATTAGAAGTTACCCATAAGGGTACTAATCAAGTAAAAGAATCAAAATTAATATTCTAGTACACAAATATGAATTGTTT